>WHYT01017476.1:491920-506132 GCA_009806455.1 Tetrax tetrax | reverse complement strand
CCTCCCGTCTCTTCCTGGCACCGGCCTGGTGCCCCCCCCTCTGCCCTTTTTCACAGATCTTGGCTTGACCTTCTGTGTTCGGCTTGGGCTCCCGTTTGCAGGGAAGGAGGGGAAATCCCCAGCGAGTGAGGGGCGGGGAGAGAGTTTGCAGCACTGATTTGGAAGTCGAGCCCTGCAAAATGCTGCCGCGTTCGGTCCCTGGCACCACTCGCCGGTTTGCTGCCCCCAGCTCAGCGCCAGCGTCCCCAGCGTGATCAGGCTTCGTGGCCTTTCTCTCTCTAAAGAAAAACAAACAAACTAGAAGCTTTTTGTTTTTAAGGAACCGCTTGTACCGCAGGAAAACGTGGTTTTCTGTTTCCTCCTTTTGGTATTTTTTTTTTTTTTTTTTGCACAGCTTTTTCTGAAGAAAAAGTAGAAAAACAGCAAAGGAGAAAGGATTTCTGTCTAATACAAATCCTTAGGTTATCGCTATACTGTTGGCTATTTTACTAAACACCTGAAATTTACTTTCACAAGAACACGCAATGCTAAGGTTTCTAAAAATGTTCTGCTCGTGTACTGGAATATGGCTTCCTCTGTTGCCTTGGTCTGAGAATAAAAAAAAACTGCGTGCTGGCAAACGCAGGCACGCTGCTGCTCTTAAGGCAGGAAATAAAGAAGCTGCTTCGTCACTGCTCCCCCTGTGGACTGCTCTGATACTCGAGCTTGTTAGCAACGAAACTTTCAGAATATAACATTTAGCCAGCGTTCACAGCTCAGACTCCCATTCAGTTAAACGTGCCAAGCACACGAAAATGCCAACCATTTTTCCCCAGCATGCACATAGCCACGTGCTCGCCTTCGTCCAGGCTTAGATCATTCCGTTCACACAGTAGCATAGCTTCTTTTCAGAGCAGCAGGGCAGTTGCCCTTCTAGCCTGTATTGCTTTATAGAGTGAAATACAGGAGTAATTTTTGCACTGCTCACTCTAGTTTGTATTTCTCTCACGATAGTTCCTGGCTTCTACGCAGAACTCTTTACCGGGGAAAGCTCACAATATGTGGAAACAGGAGCCCAGAGAAGTGATTTACCCACGACTGCAGAACATAGCTGATGCGTAACGAGGTTTCTCTGACTAGTCCCAGGTCAGTAGTCTAATTACCACGCCCAATCTTTTCCTGTCATGGTACAGAGAATAACAGTGAGACACATGGAGGTGAAGAGCAAAATAGTAGCCACAGGTACTATTGGTAAAGGTTTTTTTTTTTCTTTCACAACCAAAGGTATCATTTGATGCAACACTATCTCAATACAACATTCAAGGAAAACTCTTCCATACTACCATTATTACATGACTAAACTCCTGAATAGACAGGAACAACAGGTCAATAACTATTTAAATCAATATAGAAAGAATATTCCCAGCTGCTCACAAATTAGCTAATACGTAAAGCAAACTTAAATTATTGAACATATAATGAAGTCTAAGGCATACAACCCATGTGTTACATTTGCCCTAATAAAGACTGAAAAGACAGATTCCACAAACTGGGGTTATTTCCTTCTCTGTTATAAATGTCAGGCCATGAGTGCCTCCCATGAAGCACATCAGATATCGATAAGATTGAAATTGCTTATCTCAGCTTTCATTGGGGATAAAACAAAAAACAACAACATATTCTTCTGTGACTGGAAATCATGTTGTAACAGTAAAATGTACCTCTTCCTTCCAGCCAGAACAAATGCATGTTGTACTTCACCTGTTTGGAGTTTGGGAAGCAAAATGATGAGCAGCGTCTCATGTTTCACAATACATAATCACGCAAAAGCAGCAGACAATGGCAGAAACGTCATCATCTGGCTACAGAAGCTAAGATTGCGCAGACCAGGGAGTATGCTTTCTACCCTTCTCTAGGAGACAGTTTAACATTGTTAGTTTTTTATAGTTGCCTCCTAAATAATGTATAAGGTAGATAGGAATCCTTCTTTACTGAGCCAAAGCAAACATAGCAACCACAAGGATAAAGCTGAAACACACTAAGATGCAAAATCTATAGGAAGGGATTGTACTTCTTCCTAAACATACCAGATGGAATAAGAACAAAAACAGGCAAGCTTTTAGGTACACCAGCCAGTTTATAGGTACGAAACAGAAGCAGCACACTTCAAAGACACCATGATACGAGGAGCGTTTAAAGAGCTGTACACTATTGTTTATCTTACTGAGCGATAAACAGTTTTATGAAGTTTTGTAAAGACTTTGCCATTACGCACTCTTCAATTGTTTCTCTGTTCCTCATGTTATGCAGTCCTCACATCTCCTCCAGAACCAGCCATCATAATTTTCTTCCTTGCAGTATCAGCTTTTGCTATGCATTTAAAATTTCATTTTCTTTCTCCTTTTCTCAGCATATGCTAGAACTGCATGCAGGCTGCACTTCCATCAGTTTTAGAGTAACAAAATTTAATGTGCGTATATTCCCTGTTACATTATTATTTTATTACTACATTGAAGAAGATTGGAAGATTTCCTAGCTATCACCATATAAAATCTTAGGTTTCTTTGACTTGTACAGACAGATCTTGTGCTGTTACAACATCGAGTCATATCATTAATAAACTGGATTGCACTGAGTCAGAATTTGGATTAAAGACTATGCTTTGCATACTTATGTTTGCAAAACTGGGACATATGCTCAGCAGGTGGCACCCTGTTCACCAAGTCAGAGTAGAGCCAATGCCTGGTCCCCTTTCTAGCCCTCACGTCGAACTGGTGCTCCAGCATTATGGAAGACAATATGAAGCTATTAGTTCTCCCTGAAATTAAGTATAAATGAAGGCCTTAATCACTATAGCTAGTAAGAAAATAATTACACCCTTTGTAATAGAAGTTTCATATTCCAATAAGCCTAAAACTTCCATCTCATAATGACAGTGAAATTCCCTCTAAAATTTCCATCGGATGTGCCATTTTTCTTCAAAAATGAATAACAGCATAAAGCAGTAAGGAATAGCTGCAGTGTTTATCCCACAAATATATTCAATGCTCGAGGGCAGGGCTGCCTCTAGACAAGCTAGAGAATGGACTGACAGGAACTACATGATTTTCAACACAGACTAATGCAAAGCCCTGCACTTTGGCTGGACTAACCTTTTGCCATTGCATGTGCTGAGACTGACAAGCCACTCTGCACCACACCACTGAGTAAGATCTGGGGGTCCTGGTGAACAGTGGGGTAAACACCAGCCAGCAGCGAAGGCTAACAGCATCCTGGGCTGTACAAAGAAAAACACAGCTAGGTCAAGGGAAATTATTCTTCCTCTTTACTCATCATTCGTTAGCCTGCATCTCGAATACTGTGTCCAGTCTTGGGCACCCACAGACTTGAGCCAATAGAAAGCCAAGATGGTCTGGAGCTGGAACAGACATCCTGCAAGGAGAGGCTGAGGCTGGGTTTGTCTAATGTGAAAGAAGAACAGGTAGGAGAGACTTAATACTAGCCTTTCAATAGCTACAAGGCTAGATCTTTACCTGCAACAGAAGAAAAGCCAGGCTCTTTATTGAGTTGCACAGTGGGAGAAAGACAATGGTCATAAATTGAAACAGTGGCTGTTCCAACCAGCTAGTGAGGACAGTGAAGCAATGCAGCAAGTTGCCACAAGAGGCTATGAAATTTCCTTTCTTGGAAGTTTCCAATACTCATCTAAGAAAGCCCTGAGCAATGTGGTCTGAATTCAGTGTTGAGTCCACTTTGAGCAGGAGGTTGAACTGGTGACCTCCCAAAATCTCCTCCAACCTGAGTGAGTGTATAATTCAAGAAGCAAATCCCCTTATCTCACATAAGAGGAGGCTCAATTAAATTATACTAAAATAGTTTGAAAAAATCTTACAGGAAATAGAAGTGATTGTATGTGTTTCAGGTTGGTTGGGCTTTAGTTTTGAGGTTGTGAATTTAGAAGACCATCTGCATAAATACAAAGAAACCCATTCCCTCATAATTACAATTTTTCATCCGCATTATTACAGGAGGAAATGCTTACAAAAAGCATTTTTTCTTTTTATACAAGACTAATTACTCCTTACTACAGAGAAATTTGAATTTCCCCAATATCAATGTCTGTCTCCCATCATTGTCACAATTGAAATGAAACGCTCAAGATGTTATATTTGAAATATGATTCTAGGGTACAACTTCTCTTGGGAAACCTCATGCAGTCAGATAGAATTGTTTGGAAAGAAGGGGTTCACTTTTTTTAAGAGTTTGCATTAAAAAAAAATCTTGCATATTTATTTTACTCTTCATATCTGATTTTAAAATTAAAACACTGAGTTTGCTTTTCTAACTTGAGGAAGAATCAGCTTCGTTGATCAACTTAAGGAAAAATACATGTGTTTACTTACAGAACGTGTGCGTGTAAATACGTATACACACAAAGTGTCATGAACTGACCCTCTAAGAACCAGGATGAGACGTTGTTACATGAGGGAGAGGGAGGGACACTGTGGTTCAGAGAAAAAAAACACATGGGGGAAAAAAAAAGTTATTCGCATTGCTTAAACACTACTGAAAGAAGCTCAGAGGCTAAGGTGAGAAAGACAGTGTAACAAACTATGAAGTGACAAATTATATGGCATGCTGAAAACCAGGAGTGCTGAAGCTTTCTTCCTAATTTTGCTAGGTTGTGTAGCCTTAAACACACTTTGCAGGCTTTTCTGCATTTACTATCACTTTTCCCAGAATCCCACATTCTTTGTTTGTTTGTTTTACAAACAACAGTCTGTGGTAACATTATTCACTGTTTACAATTCAGGAAAAAAAAACATTTGGAGAAGCTAAGTGGTGATCTGAGAGTCGCAGGGAAGTTCAATAGATGAGCTTTGGTTAGCTCCAAATGCTCAAGTCCACATGTAAATTCATCTATCACACTATACTTTTCCTGTATTTTAGAAGCCTAATCTACAGACTGTACTAAACTACAACATACCCTCTCATCTAAATGTCAGTTATCTACACGTACAATTATAAGACACCAAATGTTTCATGCTGCTCAATTGACTGAACCATGGCACAAGTCCTTCTGAAAATTAGGTTCAAATTACCCTAAGTCGGATGATTTAAAAAAAAAATTAAACACCTAAAATAAGACAATTTTCAAAAAGCTGACTATAAACTGCCTCTGATTATTTCTTAAATATTTAGAGATTATATTTTCTTACCTACTATCTGAGAAGAACTGTTAGAAAAGGAAATAATGAATATATGTAGTATATGTTTTAGAACTCTGAAAATGTAAAGCACTGTAAATTCATTAGCTCTATGAATTGCTATTATTAATATACATACCTTGAAAAAAGTGCATAGACCAATAGTTCTCAACAATATCAAGAAAACTTCTCATCAGTAGAAATACTCCTGAAAAACATAGTGAGAAGTATCTTGATACTTCTTGCACTTCTTGCACATGCAAGAGCCTCAGCTTAAAGCAACTCCCAAGCAAAAATAGCAGAAGCCCTCACGGAGGCTTGTTTTTGCAGGTAACTTCCACTAAGGTTTCTGCTGTCTCTTTTTCCCCAAGACAACCAGCTGTGGTTTCTTTAAGTTGGCTTCGAGCCCAGGCAGAGAAACCCCCTAGAAGCACTCAGAGTCCCAACAACAACAAACCAATAAGGAAAATAAATATTGAGAGCATTTACTGCAGAGTATTATTCACAACTTGATTGAATTTACTGTAATTACAGAAATAAAGACTGGAATTTGAAACAATGAGCTGGAATATTCTTCTGTCTTTATATAACATTAATCCTACATACTAAGAATTATTTTTATGGACGACAATCTAGGCTGTTCCTTTAATAGTCTGAATAAACCGATTTCTTATTGAAGCTCAGAATAGTTAATGAATTTGATCATTAGCCTATTTAATACCCTAAAGCACTTTGGTTCAACTTATATTTAATTTTCACATACTTTATATTCATCACAGGTACATCAATATGAAGGCAATGCTCTCTCTTTCTTCTTTGTATGAAAAATACAATCAACATTCAGCTCTAAAATTGTTTATCTGGACTAAGAGATTCTCATTTATGCAGGAAGATGCAGGTATATACCACCTGAATAGTTCCTGCACTATCCAGCCCGCTAACAGCAACTATCAGATCAGAACAAGAATTATTTAATATTTCCTTATGTCCCACTGTTTGTCCTAGCTACTGACTAGGAGTAATGACAACTGGAATAAAACAGGAATCCTGAAGTTTCACACTAAGAATATCTTTGCACACCTGCCTTCCCAGCAGCACAGAGAGAAATGCTACTGAGTTAGAGGAGTCCTTAGTATTTCTATTATTTCAACTGTGCCATCTAAAATGTAATGATTTTTTCAAATTACACAACTGCTAATGCATTTGGAAACTTAGATTTTCAATGGTTTATAGTGGAAAAACAGAAGCTTTTTGCATTTTTTTTTAAAAGCATTTCTGCTGTCAAGCATCATTAAAAATACTATCCATTGCTGAAAAAATCTATTCAATATATCCATTGCACACACACAAAAAATCCACAAATAATGAAGACATTCAGACAGAGATTATAATTTTCTAATAGGTTTACATAAATGTAACAGCTCATTGCCCCCCCCCAAAAAAAAAGATTATTTGCCCTATTGACACCAAGGAACTACTCATAACTAATGTTGCATGGTATATATGTATCTGCAGGATTTGGAGCCTTGTTCAATATTTTTATTATGTACATTTTTATATGTATAATGTATATTTTTATGTACAATTTGTATATATCTATGTATATATGTACATATATGGAAGAGCATCCTTCAAGTCATCTCTTACGGAGAATATCAACTAGGAATTCCTTCTGAGCTTCAGTAGCTGATATATTATAAGTAGCAATCTCAAAGCCCATTTCAAATCATTTGACACTGACAATCATTCAAGGAACTTTCAGCCCAAACAGGCTTTACAGACAATGACAGTACCATTGCAATTAAATGGAAACAGATGCAGTATAAATCTAGGGGCAGAGAGGGAATCAAAAAGCAAGCATTCGCTAACATCAGGCTCCATAGGTAGCATATGGTACTCTGTATCTCATGAGGACTCATTCCTATTCCATCCCATAAATAAATTATAGAAGAGTGGGATATAAGTCAATCACAATGGGAGATACCAACATGTATAAATAAGATATATATGACAGGCATGTACCAAATACAGAGGATAATTGGGAACCACAAAATTATGCACTTTGATGACCTTATCTGTCACTCTACTCCTTAATCCTCTTTACTGACACTCCATGCTTGCCTGTGCTGGCAGTTTGCATTGGTGCAAACCACGCTGCAGAGCTTTTTCTGCCAGCACTATTACACTGCAGTGTAATTGGTGAATTGCTGTGCAGTTTTTATTCTTCTTGGACTCATGAGCAAGTTACATCACATTGATTTTCATGCCTGGACTCCAGAGGTATTTTGGCAGTCCTCCAAGCTGCCTTCCAGTGCCAATTTGTGTCCTATTCCAACCAGCCAGTCTGTTTATCTCTGTGATCTCTGAACATTCCTTAATTCTGTTATAAAGTACATAGCATGTTCGATAATACAGAAAATTAAATCAGTTCCTCTCTGTATTGGTACAAATTTCATTACAGAATTTTCCCCTTTTCCTCCCCATTAATTTTTTTAGTAGGAACTTGGCAATTCTTTTTCTTGCCAATGGGAACCTTAGAAAGGCTCATGCTCAAAGTACAATGTACAACTGGAGCTATTTTGCAATATCTACATAGGGCATAAAAAGCAATTCTAAAGTGCTAGCCCTAGCTAGGATGTGGTATTTCACGGCAAGAATGCTTCCCAAATATGGATGGAGTTATATTATTATATTGTCCACTGAGCATTTGCATTACCAGAAATACACTAATAACACTCAACAGAAACACATACCTTCATGGTTGTCACAAGATTGCTAGACTGCAGAGAATGGGGAGCAGCAACTCCAACAGGCAGCAATGATGTCTTTTATCAATGCATCTCAGAAATTTTGCATATACTCTTAAAACCCTTCCCTTCCTACAAATTAAGCAGGATCTTTCCTCCCTTGCAGATGCATGCTCCTCCCTTATCTCCCACCCTGCTCCTTGAAGCCACAGTAGACTGAGAGAGCAAAGGAAACGAGATGGAGGAGGCTAATGTAACTGAAACCTACAGTAGAACAGACGCAGGAATACACATGATCTATAAAGGCAACAACTGAAAAGGTGTTCAAATACCAAGCAAGACCATTTGCTCTAGCATTATATATCTGCTGGATTTACCATAACATCTGTTTATAGATGACTGCCCAACAACACTCTCATGATTCACTATGAAAGATGACTTCATAACTGCAGAGTGGAGCTTTGCCATGTAGGAGGCACACAGAGAAATCAACAGGGACATACAAAATCAGATAATGGAGTTAAACAGGAGTGTATTTTCACAGAACATCTTTTATAAAAATTGCAACTCTCTCCTACTGCATGCATTTCACTCTTAGAGTCATCAGTTGTGGTGCAAATGTCATCGACAAACCCTCAGCCATAATTCTTACAGTTTGTTCCAGAGAACAGCATCCTGTGCTCATTTCTCTGATATCGAAACAGAATATCATCGTGCCATTTCAGCTTCCAAAAAGTAGTGGTGGGAACTGTGAGAAAAGACTAACTGTAAGAATTATGTAACAAGTTCACTTGGACAGCTCCTCGATTTGTAGACCTGATCTCTCAAATTAAGCATGTATTGGTAGTAAAATTTATAAATAAAATATGCACGTTTGCCAGAACTATGATATAGCCTATTTATTCCTGTTGTTAAGCATTCACCATTCTATTTAAAATTAGCGCAATTTGCAGTGTTTGCCAAGCCAGTACCCACTAAGTGATCTAGAGCACTACGCTGTTAGTAGTATTTTGAATGGCATACCACAGAAAGCTGCACAAAGAACTAGGAAAGAAAGGCATCCAAACAAGATCTACTTTCCTCAGTAGATGTACATATGATCTCCCCAAAATACCCTTAAAGACTGTCATTTAGATAGTCTCACATACTGCTCAGAAATGGCTGAAAGCCTCTTGACTACTGCCTGCAAGCTATGCTGTGTAAAACAGAGTATGCAGTTATAATTTGAAGCAGGTTTAGCTTAGTTGCCTCAGAACTTCCAGTTACCAATTGCTGATCAGCCTCTAAAAGCAATCCTCACTGTTATCCTGCAGCTGCCTAGTGGAGAGTCAAAACAGTTGTCACGTAAGTTTCATATGTCCAAAAAACCCCTTTATCACCCATAATAATAACGGCAAGGACAGCCTCCTAGAGTACAGTCACTGACCCTATTAATTCCTTCCAGGCCAGTTGTGCTTACCAATCCCTCTTCTTTTCCTTAGAGGAAACAGGTGCAAGCCTTTGCAAATTCTCATTTGCAGGCCAGTGGAATACAACAGCTGATTTGCTGATATCAAACTTGAGTGATAACAACCAAGTGCTGTAAATCTACAGAAAGGAATGTCCACATGCTGAATGGATGAGAAGCATTCTACTAATATCCAGCAGCTCTGAAACAAGCCCTACACAAAGCTCCAAAAATGCACCTTCCGTTATCTTCAGACTTTGCAAGTCTACATAGTACTCTTTCACAAACCAGTACTTGCTTTTCAGAATCAGCACTGCATAAACATGATGCTAGTGAAAGAAAAGTTCCTTCTGAAGCAGCTTCCTCCTCACTCATTTTCTGCCTTGTTCACACCTGCTTTTATTCATCTTTTGTCAGCTTCCATCTTTCATAGAATCATAGAATGGTTTGGGTTGGAAGGGACATTCAAAGGCCATCTAGTCCAACCCCCCTGCAAGAAGCAGGGACATCTCCAAGCAGATCAGGTTGCTCAGAGCCTCATCCAACCTGGCCTTGAATGTTTCCAGGGCATCAACCACCTCTCTGGGCAACCTGTGCCAGTATTCCATCACCCTCAGTGTAAAAAGTTTTTTTCCTCATACCCAGTCTGAATCTACCTCCCTCTATTTTAAAACCATTACACCTCATTCTATCACAACATCCCAAAAGTGTTTTTCCACAAACACATAGGTTGAAACCCACAAGATGGGATTTTTAAATTCTATTTGATAAAGGATTAGCATACCAAGGACTCTTACAAGGAAGCTATACTATGTTACGTATAACCTCACACAGCCCCAAAAGCATCTGTCATAGGAAATTTTTTTTTCTGATTCTAAAACACTTGTTTCTCATTATGCTTCTGTTAGCCATTATCTCTTCTAGCATTAGGATGCATAAATAAGAAACCAGGCAATTTTACAATTATTCTGAATTACAAGTATGAAAAATAACAGAAATATGATGCAATAGTCTATTAGGGTTAGGATTACCCATGCAGCTCAATCTATCACCCACTGCCACCTCCTGCTCTGGTGCGGCAATCAGTAGCATTTTCAACAAACAGTGCTTATATGTTTTCTGGCCTCAGTTCAGACAGAAACACTTGTCCTGACCATTTGCTGCCAGCAATTTTAAACCAAAGAAGCATAACTTAGCATTACTGTAAGTGTGATTTTGCAAAGATTATTTTGTATTCTGAACAAGTCATTTGAAACTTTGTGACCACATTTCATAGAATCATAGAATCATAGAATGGTTAGAGTTGGAAGGGACCTTCAAAGGTCATCTAGTCCAACCCCCCTGCAAGAAGCAGGGACATCTCCAACCAGATCAGGTTGCTCAGAGCCTCATCCAACCTGGCCTTGAATGTTTCCAGGGCATCAACCACCTCTCTGGGCAACCTGTGCCAGTATTCCATCACCCTCAGTGTAAAAAGTTTTTTTCCTCATACCCAGTCTGAATCTACCTCCCTCTATTTTAAAACCATTACACCTCATTCTATCACAACATCCCAAATGTGTTTTTCCACAAACACATAGGTTGAAACCCACAAGATGGGACTTTTAAATTCTATTTGATAAAGGATTAGCATACCAAGGACTCTTACAAGGAAGCTATACTATGTTACGTATAACCTCACACAGCCCCAAAAGCATCTGTCATAGGAAATTTTTTTTTCTGATTCTAAAACACTTGTTTCTCATTATGCTTCTGTTAGCCATTATCTCTTCTAGCATTAGGATGCATAGATAAGAAAACAGGCAATTTTACAATTATTCTGAATTACAAGTATGAAAAATAACAGAAATATGATGCAATAGTCTATTAGGGTTAGGATTACCCATGCAGCTCAATCTATCACCCACTGCTGCCTCCTGCTCTGGTGCGGCAATCAGTAGCATTTTCAACAAACGGTGCTTATATGTTTTCTGGCCTCAGTTCAGACAGAAACACTTGTCCTGGCCATTTGCTGCCAGCAATTTTAAACCAAAGAAGCTCTAACTTAGCATTACTGTAAGTGTGATTTTGCAAAGATTATTTTGTATTCTGAACAAGTCATTTGAAACTTTGTGACCACATTTCTTCCTTCTCTCTATTTTTCTGGATGGTGTAATATCTTGAATACTCATATAACAGAGCTTAATTTATTATAATCTCAGTTCATTCTAAAGTACAAACTTTACAAAGGAAAAAAATTCAATTCAGAAGTGGATGGCATAACTTGAGTTGGATGCTAACTTGCTTTCCCCAGCTGTCTACCCTTTCCAACATTTTCAGCTAACGGGGAACTGAGCTGCTCACAAATCACCTTTAAACTGCACTTTACAGCATGGTCTATCACTTTGACATAAAGTCAGCTGAATAGCTCAGTTCAACCTCAGCAGCTGTCTCAAGCTAAAATTTTTCAGTTCATATATTGGATTACTTTCACTGATTCCAACAGTCACTGTTACTGGCTGTAATGATCTAATGTGTTACTGTCCTCTGCTGAAGGTATTGCATCCACAGTTTAGTTGGCAGAATGAATCATCTACAAGCTCTTAAAACATTTCAGGCAAAGTTACGTGGATTAGGTCAAATTACACTCAGCAGCACTTCAGGCTGTTAGCTGATACTGCATGGAGTGAATAAGAGAGCTCATTGTCTTTTCTCCTGGTTCAGCAATGAGGGCAAGAAACTTAACTGAAAACTAGTAAACTAATAGTTTAGAAAACCACAGTCTACCACAGATGATTTTGCAATAATCTTTCTTACTGTGGCCTAAAACACTGGTTTAGAATTTGTAGAGCAAGTGAACCGGGTTGTTACCCAAGAAGATGGCGAGTTATCACTCACTGAGTTCTTCCATAAAGCCATTTTATCAATGGAGAAGGCACACCTTTTCTCAAGATACCTTCAGCAACATTTCATCTATTCTCTAAAGAACAGTTTCAAAAATGTTTCGCTAACTTTCCGTAACCTTATGCTTCCCCACAGCAGATGATGACATCTTATTTTCCTATCATGTAAGAAACTTAGTATACGAGAAAGATTTAAATTGTGTTGGAGTTGAGTTAATCAAATTGATCATTCCTATCCACAGAATCCATGAAGGATGTTTCTTGAGAGACCTCATAGACCACTTTGCTCCCTACACAGAGAGGCTAAAGAATCTGGTGTCCTTCAGAGCTCATGCATACCCCAGGGGATTTTGATGGCCAAAACACAGCTGCACTTCAATTATGGAAGCAACATCTGTACTATTCATCTAGACAGATTTAAAAAGACTACTTATTGTAGTGAGACTAATTAAAAATAACAAAGAAAGGGCACACATCTGCCAAGATTGTGAGTTATCTATGAACACGGAAATGTGTATCCAATATGATCCATGAGCCCAGCAAATGTCGGAAAATGAACAGGTTTACTCTGCAATTTACAAAAATTTAAGCCTCACAGTATAGACAGAACATGCAAGGTTTATTGTTTCCATATTAAGGGAAGGTACACAGTACAAAAAGATGATTTTGAGTCAGCTAAACAGTCAATCAACCTTACACAAAAAAAAACCAACCAAAAAACAAACAAAAAACCCCAAGCCTCCAGACTTTGATTTTTGAGTTTTATTTGGGCCACGAAGATGATCAGAGGGCTGGAGCACCTCTCCTGTGAGGACAGACTGAGAGAGTTGGGGCTGTTCAGCCTGGAGAAGAAGCGGCTTCTGGGAGACCTTATAGCGGCCTTGAAGTGAAGAGTGAAGTAAGGCTCAATTGAACGGCAATCCCTATTTGAGTACACAGCAATGGTTTGTCTTCAATGACCAAAACCCTCTTCCAGCACAGAGCCCCCATTTAACCTCTGCCTCATCTCTGATCGACTTTAAAATGATGACACCCAGCCTTGTTTATATGTGGTAACAACTTCTAATATCTGTTATGTAAAACTATTCCATAATGGCCTGCTTGCGCTGACAGTTTTATTACACTGTAGGGTGACTTTGTGTGGTTTAGCGTAGTCTGAGGTGGGTTACCTTAAACCACAAAAAGGCATTCTTAGAGTAGAACATGTATCCACAAGGCAAGTCAGCACATAATGGCTACTGCATTTTAAATTCAAACCTAAGCTTATTTCACAATAGTTCACTTAAGTACTTAACAAAAGAGACAATGGGGGTGTGTGTGAATATAAGGGTTAAAACAGTAAACTGCAAATTGTCATTGTAAACACCTTTCAGGATAACCACCTTTGCAGAGGAAACGAAGCCACCTGTGTGCTAGGCAGGAAAAAGTGAGATTGTATAGAGATTTTGAAAGCTCATTTTACGTGTTGTTTTGGTGTTTTTTTTTTTTTTCCCTGCACTTACAGAAAATATCTAGAGGGTATTGTCATTATGTAATATATGGAAACAAAAAACCAAAATAACAAAATTATGCACATGTACCCATATACAGCTTACTTTTCCCTCACTTTTCTTTCAGTTATTTCTAGTTATTGAGGTACTCCCTGTTAATTTAGAAGTAGTATTCTCCATTAATATACTTCATAATCTTTTCCTGTTTGCTTATATAATGACATGTAACATTGGTTTCTCAAATGATTATTTCTGTAATAATCGTACTGCTCTTATTGCGTAAGTATGAGGGAAGCCAGTATTCATTCATTTTAATACAGGCCTTCCACATACAAGATATGGCCCTTTGAAACTATGGGGACTTCAACCCTGAAGACTGACTTTCAGTGCATTACATTAGTACAATGTTGACCTTTTGTTATTTCAACTGATAGAAGCTGGAAAAAAAAAAAAAAAAAAA
>WHYT01017476.1:444281-491900 GCA_009806455.1 Tetrax tetrax | reverse complement strand
CAAACGGGGAGGGCCTACGCCCTCGTTCCGCCGGGGCGGGGGGGTGGAGCTGGGCAGCGCCCAGTCTCCAGCGGCTGTTTCACCTTTGACAACCGTGATTTCTAACGTGGTCTTGAGTCGCACCTGGGAAAGCGGACAGTCAGTACGCTTCCTGGGATTGCTCTCACGGGGAAGGCTGCACACTGCGTCACAGGCTTCTCAAAAAACATCAGGTGCTCCTTCTGCGGAGGCGATGCTCCTTCCTTTCTGGGAGCATTCTTGTATTCGTTCCTGACTTGAAATTCTGCTAAGAAAAATAGGCCTTTTGTGTTGGTATTTTTAAACCATTTTCAGCAACTCCAATATGATGCAACTATTTATTTAAAAAAAAAAAAAGTTTGAGAGGTGGTATCTGAGAGCTGTTATCTTTTTTGATACCTACATCTGAAAAAGTAAAGTTTATACAATCCTTTTTTTGCGTGTGTATAGTTACTGTAACTTTTGTTTTGTACATCAAAGTTGATAAAAAGCTTAAAGATGCTAGGTTTCTTGGAATATATATATTTTAAAAGATAGCTGGATCAAGATCCTACTAGTATTGTCATTCTTCCATTTTCACCTGTTTCTTTCTTGAGCAAAAGACTGCAGCCTGCCCTCAACCCTCACAGTGTGTCAGAGAATCTGCATGGAGAAAACGCCATGGGAGGAACTTTGATGATGAGACATGAAACATTAGGAAATCTGGATTTATTAGTTAAGTTCATTAAAGTACTTACTTTTTATGGCATATGCTTTTCTCCATTCATGACAGTCAGTATTGATTCTGGCTTCTACTTTCTGAAAACTTGAGTTTGCAATTTAATTAACATTCTTCAAAGGCAGAGCTTCTTAGGGGTGTGGTGGACACTTTGGTGCCTAATCCATTACATTCGCTTTTCCATTTCCTTTTTCCTCACCTTGCTAGTCATTTTTTTTTGCTTCTTGCTCAGTCATTCCCATCTCAGTTTCCTTGGTTTTGTCTCCTCATTTATCATTCTCAGTTTCTCCAGGTCTATCTCCCCATTCTCTTTCTCTCTTCCCTGCTTTACTGGCCTTCAAGCTGCTATTGTTGCCACATTTCTCTTTCACGCTGATTCCTAGTGCCAATAATTATCATATTTTCTTCCTGCATGTTCCTCATTCTTCCTTGAAATTTCTTTCTTTGAGTTTCTTCTGAGGATCCTTGTTCCAGCTATTTTGACACGACAGTTTCAGAAGATTTCCAGTCTTACTTGTACTCTATTTAGATTGACTACCTTTTTCCTCCATGCTGCCTGAGCCTGATACAGGAGGGGTGAACTACCTGCTCTTCCTTTTTTTACTAGTCTGCACATGGCATGGGCTCTAACAACTTGGAAGCAGGTGAATTGTTTTGGCGAAAGTATATGTTACTGAAAATGGTGTCTTATGGGCAGTGTCTGAAACAAGTAGTTCTAGGAACCAAGTCCAGGACAAACAAACTGGAGCATTTTGGCTGAATAATTTATTTTACATTTTTAAAATGAGTTGTCATATATCTCTCTGCAAAAATGGTAAAAGAAAGGCAAGAGGATAAAGGGATAAGAATAAGACTGGGCTAAAATGTACTTGAGACTCCTCTGAAGGTACTGCTGTTCTGCTTAATGCTCCTGTTGTACTCGTAGGGTGGGGCAGGTGATCCGGGCATAAAATGATGATGTTAAAAGTTGCAATTTTTACCTCATTCGATTTGAAGAGTGTCCTGGTTTTGGCAGGGATGGAGTTAATTTTCCTCTCAGTAGCTGGTGTGTTTTGGATTTCATATATGAAGAATGTTGATAAACACACTGATGATACCAGTTGTTGCTAATGAAACCAAGGACACTGTGCAGCTTTCCAGGTCTCACTAATGTGCAAATGCAGGAAGCTGGGAGGGAGACAGACAGAGTAATTGACCCAAACTGCCATAAATGTCATTCTCAGTATATGAGTGGAGTTGGCTGGGGGAGGGGAATGGCTCCCTCCCGCTCCTTTGCTTGCGGCTTGGTTTTGTTTCTGTGATGACTGCTCGGGATGAGCTGTATCGGTCATTAGGACATCGAGTGGTGAGAAATCATGCATTGTTCATTTTGTGTATTTTAGTATCCTTATATTCTGTTATTATGGTAATTCTCCTTTGCTATTCTAGTAAACTGTCTTCATCTTAACCCACAAGTTTTCCTTTCTTCCCAGTTCTCTCCCCCATCCCACTGGGGAGGGGGAGGGTGAGCGAGAAACTGTGTGGTGACTTTCCTCATTTTACGGAGCTTTCCTCATTTTATGGTGCTAAAGGATGGTGCCTCTACTTATTTTCTTTATAGAATCATTAGGGTTGGAAGGGACTTTTAAAGGTCATCTAGTCCAACCCCCCTGCAAGGAGCAGGGACACCTTCAACTAGATGAGGTTGCTCAGAGTCCCGTCCCACTTGGCCTTGAATGTTTCCAGAGATGGGGCATCTGCCAGTTCTCTGGGCAACCTGTGCCAGTGTTTCACCACCCTCGTTGCAAAAAACTTTTTCCTATTATCCAGTCTGAATCTGCATCCCTTTATTTTAAAACCATTACCCCTTATCCTATCACAACAGGCCCTGCTAAAGAGTTTCTCCCCATCTTTCCTGTAGGCCCCCTTTAGGTACTGGAAGGCTGCTATCAGGTCTCCCCAGAGCCTTCTCTTCTCCAGGCTGAACAGCCCCAACTCTCTCAGCCTTTCTTAGGAGAGGTGCTCCAGCCCTCTGGTCATCTTCGTGGCCCTCCTCTGGACCCTCTCCAACTGGTGCATGTCTTTTTTATGTTGGGGGCTACAGAGCTGCACGTAGTACTCCAGGTGTGAGACTTATCAGGTCCCATGGACTTGTGCACCTTCAGGTTTCTTAGATGGTCCCAAACCTGCTCTTCTGCTACAATGGGCAGTTCTTCATTCTCCCAGTCTCTGCTTTTGCCTTGTATGACTTGGGCAGTGTCGATAGAGTCCTTACTGGTGAAGACAGAGGTAAAAAAGTCATTGAGTACCTCAGCCTTCTCCATGTCCTGGGTAACCAGGTCTCCTGTTTCCTCCTGCAGAGGGCCCACATTCTCCCTGGTCTTCCTTTTATCCCTGTTGTACCTAAAGAAGCTTTTCTTGTTGCCCTTGTCCCTGACCAGATTTAATTCTGTCAGGGCTCCCGCCTTCCTTTACCTTATCCCTGGCCGCTCGGACAATCTCTCTGCATTCCTCCCAGACTACCTGTCCTTGCTTCCACCCTCTGTAGGCTTCCTTTTTGTTTTTCGAACAGGAGCTCCTTGTTCATCCATGCAGGCCTCCTGGTGTTTTTGTCCAACTTCCTCTTCGTTGGGATGCATCGCTCCTGAGCTTGGAGGAGGTGATCTTTGAATATTAGCCAATTTTCTTGGGCCTCTCTTCCCTCTAGGGCTTTATCCCATGGCACTTTGCCCAGCAGATAGATCCCTGAAGAGGCCAAAGTCTGCTCTCCTGAAGTCCAGGGCACAGAGCGTGCTGTGTGCCTTCCTCGCTGCCCTCAGGATCTTGAACTCCACCATCTCATGGTCACTGCAGCCAAGGCTGCCCTTGAGCTCCACATTCCCCGCCAGCCCCTCCCTGTTGGTGAGAACAAGGTCCAGCACGGCACCTCTCCTTGCTGGCTCCTCTGGCACTTGCAGGAGGAAGTTCTTTAGTTACTTTTGCATTGTTTATAATGTGAGGAAAGTTTGATTGTTTCTTACTATGTTATGATATTAGGGTGAATATTTGCTTGTGTAATGATGTTGGTGACTTTCACTGTAGAGTAAGTGCAGTCATTTTTAGACGTAAATGTTCATCTTCAGTGTTGTATTTTACTGTGACAGTTGTCACGGAATGAGTGAAATTCAGTTCCTAGCCTCACTTTTTGTTCGCCCACTCACAGTATCTGGAAGATCTTAAAATTGAGTTAGTACACAGCCTTCTCAACCAAAAGCTGTGAAAATGGGAAATCAGTAGCGTTTTTGTTCCTTCAGAATGACAGGCATTCAAAGAAGTAATCTAAACTTACATTGTATGCTATTTCCACTCTCATCTTTCTATGCCACTCTGTATTGCTTTTTCTTTCTTTTAATATGTTAATATCTGTGGCTTTTTTTTTTTTTAAATAAAGAACTGTAGTTTTTTCTCTGTACTATCATAGAAAGCAGATATTTCAAGTATGTGTTGGGCACAATAAAAATGCTTTTCATCATCTCTTTTCTTGTTCAGATTAGGGTTTTGTGTTTGCATAATACAGGTATTTAGTTTCAGGATAACAAAAATTGAGCCAGCAGTTTTGACAGTGGGCCTTTCTGTAAGGCACAAGCTGTACAGCAGTTCTGCCTACTCTGGATGGTTTATAAACAGTGGATCAAACCCTTAACACCACAGATAGATCTGAACTGAATATGAATAGTATATACAGGAATGGTTTGCCTAGATTTCATGTGAGCTGTCAGATCACTGTTGATTTATATTCATTGCATTCTTAACTCATTATTTCTGCACAGAGCAGTTTCATCAGTGGTTATAAACTTCAGCCAAGTTCTGTACGTGCACAAAATGTTTAGTAGAGTATGGTTGTCCTTTTAAATTCCACCGAGCACATCTGACAGTTTATAAAATGCTAATTGAATTAGCACCAATTCTCAGATGCTAAGACAATTGCTCTGGGGATAACAACTGTACCACTTGAATATAAGTGTGTTAGGCAAATGTTATCAGAAGGAATTTGGACTTTTGTTCTGAAAAATGTTTTATAAAAGAAGCACAAAGTGACCTGCCCATGATCATACAGGAGGTTTATAGCTGAGTAGGATGCTGAACTCAAGATCTGCCAAAGCTTATTGTAGGCCATCCTTCCTGCCAGAGTTTTACATGATCATATTTATTCCAGAGTTCATACCAGCTGTGTGGGTATAAAAATGGATTTTTATTTCTCTCTGTAACTGTTAACTCCTGTATTTTCAGTGGTCTTTTTTTTTTTTAAACAGTAAGTTCATCAAAGTGTGGGGCTTTTTTCCTTTTGTTGTAGACTGATGTTCTACGTTGTTCTGTCCGAAGACCTGTACATGTATTATAAGTAAAATACACATACATCGACAGAAAAGTGTTGTAATGTAAGCACTGTAACAGTCTGGACAGAAGGTTCTGTGTTTTGCAATGTTAAAAGAATAAAGATGTTGGATAAGTGGTGATGATGTATTCTTTCTAGGCTCATCTGTTTAGCTTCTCTCCAATTTGCTGTTCTTGTCAGCAAAATAAACATTATGACAGAGTCATCAGCTATCATGTTTCATTCCTTACTGTCCTTGGTTCTTGCAGAGGTTGGTTATTTATGGCACTCAGCTGAGAATAGTAGTAAGAACATTTTTATTTTGTGTTAGCTCTGAAAGCATGTTTTTTTTCTCCTGTAAGTCAGGCTCATTCCCGGTTAGTCACTTTGGTGTCTCACGGTTTCAAGAACACAAATTTACAGTCCTCTTTTAAACTGTTGAAATTCAAGGAGAAATTTTTCAGTAAAACAGATCAAATGGTGGTCTAATTATTTTTTGTCTCTAAGCCAGACCATTTCTTAGGAGAAAATGGACTACTAATAGAAAGACTTGCTATTTCATCTGAAACATCTTACACAACAACCTCTTTTTATCATATACCTGCATACTGCTATTGCTGGCATGCGTGCATGCCTTTTATTGAGCTGCTCCTGACTTAGGCATGCAAAGCTGCCTTTGTGTCTTGTAGGTGGGAACAGAGCCCTCTCAGTCAGCACAGGAAAGCAAACCAAACGCGTCTCCTACAACCTGGTAGGGGGTGGTGATGATCTCACAAGGAGCATAGTACATTATCAGTTTTAGTCTTTCCTGAAGGTGCTGTTGAGACATTGTATAAAATCATGGCTTGAACAAGATAAACGGAAACTCTATTCACAAGTTTATTTTACATTTGAAGTGGTTTTCTGTGATTCTTGGGCATAGGTGCTGAAGTTGGTGAGGCCTGTATTTCATCCCCAGTTTCCAAATTACTAAGTACTTTGCCCCATCGTATTTTCAAGAAAACGTATGTTTCAGTTCCTCAAACAATATTTTCCTTTGTAGAAATCCAGTACGAAATTGCTACGAAAGCAAGGATGATTATACAGAGAGTAGTGCTGAATTCACGCCCTGGTATGTATTTCTCTCTAATAAAGGAGGAATGGGTTTGTTACAGTTGCCTAATGCTCCAAAATGGTGACAGTAGAAACAGACGCTAACTTAAGATATTGACATTTATGTATCTTTATATTGTTGCAGCAGTAAATAAAATTTATTGTGAAGTGTACTTATTTAGTCTGTATATACAGATTTTTAAACTCTTGGGTGAGAAAAAAAGGGTTAATGGATAATACATGAGAAAATCCTAAGTGTGGGGACTCAAAGTGAAGAAAGATTAGCAAGCATTGCTTTTTAATTCTGACATTTGTTCTTTTTGCATTTTAAGAGATGACTAAAATTCAGTATTTTTTTACTGTTCTTTTTTGTTTCCTTTTAGTAAATATTCCTCCCATGTTTCAAAGTGGTTTTTTTTTTTTTAATTTGCACTCTTGAGGATTTGTTTACTTCCTTGCTTAAACATTTGCCTTCTTATGGATGTCAGCACAATATTTCAAATAGTGAGTTTATAAATTGTCTGCTGTGGAGGACTGACACGTGTGCATTAATTTTTGGGGGGAGTATTGTATGCTGCTCAATGCTAACGTAGTCCTAAGAAGTAAGAACTATTGTGTGACGTGCAAATAAGTCTTTTCTAATGCAAGTCAAATGTTACAGCAGTAGCCTGCTGTAGTTGCCCAGTCACTCTGACTTAGAACATAGATGGGTACCTGGCTCTCTCCTTTAAGTGCTAGTGGCTCCAGTTGTCACTCTGATCGACCTGCTGCATGTGGTACCAACCTGAGGATGAAGCCTCCAGTTCTGGGACTCTTGGCATATGTTTTATATGGGAAGCTTTAATTTAAGGGGGTCTGTCTGTAGCTACAAAGGGATGGTCTTGCAGCATATGCATGTGCAGTGGCAATGGTTTGTATTCCCCCAGTCTCCCTAAGTCAAAAGATACTGAAAGGTGAGAGTTTAAAACTTACCTGGTTAAAATTGATGGTCATTTGCTACTGGGAAAATAGTGCACAATGGTTTTGTTATGTGAGAGAAGTCCCAATGCATGTCTTTGTTTTGAAAGTTAGGGGCTTTTCAGCACATACAGTATATAGAACCATTTTTTGAGAATGGGAACGGCCCCCCCCCTTTTTTTTTTTAGTTTGCCCTACTTGTTCATTAAAAATATGTGTAGCAAATAGCACGGGAACTGTCAGTCAGTGCAAGTGCCTGGTACTGACCCAGGTAAGGGTAAGCTGACAGACCCATGGCAGTCACCCATTTAAATCGTAGTCTGTGACACAAAATCTGAAAGTTGGTTGGTAGTTTTATACCTGACTGAAGATATAGCCTAACTTATTCTAAAAAGGTCTACCTTAAAAAAAGGCCTTCCCATATTGATTAAGGGAAACTCTATATTGATTCATTTATTTGTGTGATTTAAAAATATTCCTAGGTAAGAATGGAGAGCCAGTGGCTGAAAACTTCCGACTGGAGCAAAGTACAATAGCAGATACGATCCAAGCGGGACAAGTGCGTGTTAGAACCCTTTATCTCTCTGTGGATCCTTACATGGTAGGTGATGGGCTTAGAGGTAAGCCAGAATTTGTTTTTTTAAAATATCTTAAACTCTGTACTTGTCATGATGTTTAACACCAAAGTTACCAATTATAGGACAAATGTATCTGTAGTATAATTTAGAAATGATGTTCATTCTGATGGAGCTATATTGGGAAGGAATTTGGCATTACTGTGCCTGTGATATATATAGGAATATGACTTCATAGGACTAGGAAGAGACTGTGAGCCCTGGTATACCATTACAGATTTGTTTGTATCAACTTTTTCTGAACTTTGCCTTTCTAATATAAATTTTTAAACTTTTTTTTTTGCCATGGAAGTATCTTTCAATTGAGGGGAGTGTGGGTAGAGGAGGAAGAATATTTCATGATGCAGCAAGAGAGGAACATGATCAGGCAAAAAAATTCTAGACAAAACATGTAAATGATTCAAGTTAAATGTTATTTATCTATTACCAGTTTTGTTTCAAAATTAAAGTCTTATTTTCTCCTTAAGTGGGTGATGGCAGGACAAAAATGTGTCAATACTTTGTGAACAATGAAAATAGAGAGAGGGTTAGCGAATGAAGCCATAACCAGCACTTGCATCTAATTGTGCAAAACTGTAGAAATCATGTGTTTGGGAGAGCTGTGGGTTGAAATGGAAGTGAAGGTAGCATGAGAACGTGATGGACCCAGTCTGCTAGTATGTAAAAATTTGCTATTAAAGAAAATTCTTATCATTTGTTCCCTGCATAGGTGGAGGTAGTAGAAAAGAAACAGTCTTAATTTCAGGAAAGTAGGTTTATCTTGGGAATTAAGGAAAAGTTTAAGAATCTTGAAGTACTAGCTCAGGCTGCAGGGGGAGATTTAATAAAAGACTTCCGATTTCAGGATGTTTCATTAAATAGATCTCTGTCAGGGTAGTCTAGATATATTTGACTGTTCTTCAGTGCATAGGCATGGACTAAATGACTTGTGGGTGTTTGTTTCAATCCTACATATCTATGATTCATCCAGCTAAGGAATGGCATTTGTAGGAGTCTTGTCAGACCCAAGCCAGTCATCTTCGGTTGCATGGCTGACTTTGAGGCAGCATCTATGGAACGTGTTTGCTTTGGTAAGAGGAGATCAGAGTGTCCTTTTGTACTGAGCAAACAAGAGGGGAAAGAGTGATCTAATAAAAGATGATGAAAATTTGTGGTTTATTGAGAGATTTTTGAGTAGCCCTTTGTGTTTGAAGTTTTAAACATATCTCATGCCCAGCTTCATTTGAACTCATAAACAAATGATGTGTTCCACCAGAACCTCTCATTAAAACCTTGCCTTTCAGCGCTGCCGAATGAATGAGGATACTGGCTCAGATTACCTCCTGCCCTGGCAGCTGTCTGAAGTTGCTGATGGTGGGGGTATTGGGGTTGTGGAAGAGAGCAAGCATAACAACCTTGCTAAAGGAGACTTTGTAACTTCCTTCAATTGGCCCTGGCAGACAATGGCAATTCTAGATGGAAGCTTGCTACAAAAGGTAATGTAAATGCAAAGCCCAGGTAATCAATATTTTCTTTTTGTAAACCTTTTTTTTTTTTTTTAAATAGCAGCTAATGATTCTATTTCTTAGTAAAAAACAATCCAATGTTATTGGAGCAATCAGTTCTCAAAAGGCAGATCAATTCACAGGTGGCAAAATCTGTATCAATTTATCTATTTTATTCGCAAAGAAAAATGCAAATTCTTTTTTTTTTTTTGTTACCAGACATGTCAGTATTATTTCAGTTGTTGAATTTTTAATACATTTCCCTGAAGCTACTTCTGTTAATGAATTCTGTTACTCTAATTCTAGTAGAACCCCTGATCCATGAGAATGTAGTCATAAGACAAAAAAGACTTTCGATATATTTATTGCAATTTATTTCACTAACGTATGTTAGTGAAAGCTTTTACTTGAGATTTTACATCCACAGAAGAAAGGGTATTCAGTATTAAGCTGAAAGTGGAGAGGTAACAGTGCATTAGGGATATTGTGTTGATTGCATAGAAACATAGAAGATATTCGCATAGAAATGTATGATCACATAGAAAATTAATGTAGTTTAAGAATGTGTACTTTCCAATAAACTGCTTCCTTTATGATGCTTTGCCACTGATCTACAATCACAATATTTGATAAAGTGATGCTATTTTATCCTTTATGCTAACACAGGGATAGTTCACCATTGCTGGAAACTTCTTATCTCCCAACTGCTTTTTGATACTTCCATAACTTAAGTTTTTGTGAGTGACTTTGTTTAAAAACTTCTTTGAAAACTATGGAAATATAATCTTTGTTTCATTTGGTATAAACTTGTTATTAGGGTATCATGTAGGTAGTTTACAGATAGCTTGTCCCTACCAGTTGTACCTTGCCTGGTAAATATCCTGAGTTAGTCTTCTGTCCTCAGACAATCAAATAGCAAAGAGCAAAACCTTACCTTGAAAAGAAATGAACGTCACTGTGCGTTTCTGTTTTGTAGCTTGTTCCACAACTGGTAGATGGACACCTTTCCTACTTCCTCGGTGCAGCTGGCATCACAGGACTGACGGCCCTGTTAGGTATAAAGGAGAAAGGACACATGGCTGTGGGTGCAAATCAGACAATGGTGGTGAGCGGAGCAGCTGGTTCCTGTGGCTCTTTGGCTGGCCAGGTACGTAGGCTTAAGACATACAAGCATACTCTGTTACCAAGTTTATCTTCTGAAACATGCTGGTTAGTAAACGTACAGATAAAATAATTGTAAATGTGAGCAGGTATAACTCCATGGGAAGGGCCAGTTTCACAGATTTGGCTCACACTCTCACTGAGAAAGATTTTAGGTGTGAAACTTAAGTTTTGTGAAACTCAAATAGGAGAAAATGGCTCAAGGTGATTACTTGTCGTTAGCATAAATAAAGTAGATGGTATAATCACATCTATTTACTATATATTTATATAGTAGTCTGCCATTTGAATACAGTCTTTGAGTTGACTGGTGACTTTCATTTTTTTCTTTATTAGAAAATAGTCAGTAAAAAAAATGTAGTAAACGCTTCTTTGTGTTGTGTTCCATGACATCCTTTGTGTTTTGAGATTTACGGCCCTTTTGTCATCCTCAGCTTTGCAGAACATGTGGTGTGTCTGTGTGTGTGTGTAGGTGCATATCTACAAATATACACATACACACTCATACGTATATACAAACATAAACACAACAGATATTAAGCAAGCTTGAGACTTACTGATAAAGAGGAGCTATGAAGAAACATTACATAAGCAAATCTATGAAGAATATATTTAAATCAATTATTGTCCAATCTTTTTGGCCTTTTATTAGCTGTGTTACAGTACTTGGCAGATGGTGATTTTGTACTATATTTGGCTCTCCAGTACTGCCAGTCATTGGTGACTTGACAGACTAAACCTCCTGCAGTCAGTGAGTCTGGAAAGACAGCAGATTCTGATTGTACCTGCTCCTTCTCTAGGTGTGAGGAGAGAATGACAAGAGGCAATTGTGTCACATGAGATGGGAGCATGCGCTGAACTTTGCTGCCTGGGGTTTAGTGGAATGGGGGATAACTGTAACGCCCCCTTCCTCTCCCTGGTACCTTTATGCAGATGAATGATCTAACTTCTCTTTGTTGGTTGGAGTTTTTTTTTGTTTGTCTGTTTGTTTTTTCCAACTGTGCACATGCAGATTGGCCGCCTGGAGGGCTGCTCTAGAGTGGTGGGGATCGCTGGCACGGATGAGAAGTGCTCCATTTTGGTCCAAGAAATGGGGTTTGATGCTGCCATCAACTACAAGAAAGGGCATGTGGCAGAGCAGCTACGTGAACTCTGCCCAGGCGGTGTGGACGTTTACTTTGACAATGTTGGTGGAGACATCAGTGATGCAGTTATAAGCCAGGTGATTATAGCAGCTGTTGGGTTTATTCTAGTCATTCTCCAATGTCTGTGTGTCCAGCTTTGAATTAATTCATACTGGAGACCAGCCTGCAATACAGCAAAGCAGGCTTTCTACTTAATTGATCTAATCCAGGTGCTGATCCTGGTCTTGAGGAGAAATCAGGTATTTGAAATCCGTATCTGTCATTTGGACTAACCTGGCAGTATAGTAATAGAAAAACAATTCCTGCGTCTTGTCTCTCACTTCTTTGGCCAGGAGACCTGGTAGTATTCTAAACCTTGTCTGTCAGTGTAGTAATCTTACATTTTGTCAGCTTTGGTTTTCTGACTTCACAGAAGACCAGACTCTGCTGGGCCTCCATAAAGATTCTTGACCAGCAGGGTTAATTTTCAATGTGAAACTACTCTATCACCTGGCCAGGAGGCTTTGGTGGCAATGCCATCTTTAGGAGGTCTAAATCACAGCTCTGTCCAATAACTGTGTCAAACTTCTTTGTCCTATTACCCCTCTCCTCCTGACAAAAAGGGCATGCAGTAAAATAACAATTTCTTATATTCCTTGTATTTATTGTCTTTTTGAATTACACATGGGCAGTGCAGCATTTTTTTTTTTTTTTTATTATTGCCCTGCATTTATCTATTTGAATGTTGTCATAGTTTGAATGGCACTGCCTGCAATTCTCCCACTCTTCTCTAAGAAATTTGTCTCTAAATAAGGATACCCATGTGAAAATTTTGCAATATTATCTATTGCATCTCTGGAAAATTTTGTTTCTGAGACCATGGAATGTAATTTTTCTCACTTTGTGCTGTCCCAAACAGATGAATCAGAACAGCCATATCATCCTGTGTGGACAGATTTCTCAGTATAACAAAGATGTGCCTTATCCTCCTCCACTGCCTCCTGACATAGAAAAAATACGGAAAGAAAGGAATATCACAAGGTACTTTTCTCCTCCAGAACTTGTGAGCAGGTTCCAGGTAGATTGTGCACGTGATATTGTGGCTCCGATGTTCGGAACGTAGTCTGTAGATCCGCAATAGGCATGTGTAATCAGAACAGAATGTTGCCATAGTAAAAAAGGAAACTATAATCACAAGGTCAATAAATCCTTTCCCTTACATTTATCTGTATCAGCATAAAAAAATGGGAAAGGAAGTTGTTACATGTTAACTTAGCTGTCTGTTGTTATGCTTTGTTTGTGGTTACTTGATTTAGTCCTGGAGCCTCTGACAGATTCTTCAGTAGAAGGGAAAGTGTTGCCATGGTTCTGTTTTCAGATGCTTTGCAGAGTGCCTTCGCTCCAAGCGTAGTGATTCAGGCAGAGAGGAAATAAAATATTTTTTTTTAAGGAAGAATGCAGCTGATGCAGTGACTGTATTGAAATTTCATTTTTAGTATTGGGGGTTTTATTGAATAATAGGACTGTAGGTGTGACAGATATATACAGGTAAAACACTGATTTTTGATTTGACTCTGGGAATTGCTGAATCTCCTGTCAGGATCTAGGTGGAGCTAAGGCAGACATTAGGAGCAAAGTCTGAAGAGATTTTTTTTGTTTATTGCATTGCAGAAAGTTGGCATGACTTTTGATTTCTGTGCAAACCGAATTGATCTCTTCTAATTAAAATTCTTTTCTTGTCCCTATTACTGTTGTCTGCACTTTTGAAAAATGGATAAAAATACTAAAATACACCATGTATACGAGCAGGCAGTGGAGAATTTAGTATGTTGCTACAAGTTATTATAATTTCTGATGATCATTTCAGTTTCTTTTGATTGCTATAGACTGTTGTGACAGCAGGTTATGCAAAATTTTGCAGAAAGTGAATTTATACTCACCATCTAGTTGCAGGTCCATTAATTATTCTCCTTACCACAAAAATAAAAGTAAAAAAGAGTAGGAATTTGCTCATATTTTATGGACATTTGCTTATTGTGGCAAGACTACTTGATTTTTATTACTCTTCTCTCTGCTACTTGAACAGACTTACTCGTCTAAGACCAGTATTACTGTCAAACTTCGGCTGCAGGGAGCTGTCTCAGGCTGGCAAAGCTGTGAGCTATGTCTCATTGTAATTAGTACTCATAACCCGTCAGTTTCAATAATGCTGTTTCCTGAAAAGATTTGTAAAGCTTTCAAAATATGCTTACCAATATTTCTTAAATCAAGGCTCATTCTTTTCTTTCACAGGGAAAGATTCTTAGTGTTGAACTATATGGACAAACAAGAAGCTAGTATATTACAACTCTGTCAGTGGATCAGAGAGGGGAAACTGAAGGTAACAACTTTTACATTTAATCTATTGCCTTTGATGTTATGTCATCGGGTCACGATCTGACCTCAAGAAGTCAATTTCTTTGTCTGGCTCTCTTACCATGCCTCAGAATTGAATGGATTTTCTTAAGAATATGTAACTATAATTAAAACTTACTAGGTAGCACTGTTTCAGGAGGTACCTGCTGAGTATGGTGTGACTGTATATGACAGGCTTTTCTAATTACATGCTGCTGATGTCTGTATTCTTTCTTTCAGCATAGGGTGCACGTGCTTTTTTACTTCAGGGATCAGAACTTCAAAAATATGTACTTTCAAATAACCGATTAGTTCATGTCTTGAATGCTTTTAGGGATCTTGTCTGAAATTTTGTTTCAAGCTTTATAATCACCATTTATTATTTTATGATGGGTAGATGCTTTATCCATCCCTCCCTTGTGAGGTCTGTCTAAATTAGTAAATTTTTCTGGGAAAATCCTGAGACGTGAAATTTTAGCAGGGGCAGGGATGTTCCACTTCTGACTGAAGAATTAAATCGCCTACACGATTATCAGAAAGTATTCACTCCTCTCTTGATGAAAGAATTTGGCCCAAACAGAGCAGTGTCCATTGCAGCAAGAGAATTCTTTAGATTTTGGTAGTTTCTGTGGCAGTTTCACGGCATATTTCTAGGAAATATTAATCTTGTTTGAAGAAAGCTAAAAGGATTTGTTTGCATTGACAGGTCAGAGAGACCATAGTAGAAGGCTTAGCAAACATTGGTGGTAAGATATATATTTTTTTACACCATTTTCTAAGAATAACAATCTGATAAATACAATGACAGTAGAGGTTAACTATGTCCTTTGTTTCATTTGCCAATTCAGATTTCTGTATTTTATCTAAAACATGATTTTTATGTTATAATAAAACGTATTATTTTTACAAGGTATTAAAATGTTCTGTGAGAATATTCTTTTATATTAAAAATAATCGAATACATTTTGAGAATTGTTTTTGTTTGTTTTACTATTGAGGGAACAAATTGTTAAACTGCTACCTTAGCAGTTAATAATAGTCATCCCGATCTTACAGATTTAAGGTCCTGCCCACTTCTCAGAATCTGTGTGTAAGAAAATGTTATTTTGGAAACCTTGAACATATACTTAAAAAAACCCAATATCTAACAGTGCTTGTTATTGCATTTGCTAACAAAAAATAAGTTGAAAAGTACAACCAAGAAAGGGGAAAGCATATTAGAGATTGCTAAAAAATGTAAAAAAAAATAAAAACAAAAAAGAAGTCTTTTAAAGGAACAAAATAGCCTGTAGCCTGTTCAAAAAATCTGTAACAAAGAAAATAGAAAAAGGAAAGGAGTCTTGTGACTCCTGTGAGACAAAGCTAGAAAGTCCAGTGATTCAAGGTGTGCTGTAAGAATGCTTCCCTTTCAAGTAACAGGGAAGAGTATGATTTAGTCCATTTAGTCTTAAGCCCCACAAGATTGGAAACTCGTAGAATTAAGCAACAGCCAAATCTTATAGATTTAAATTTATTCTAGTTGCTACTTACTGGTATACATATGTATTTTGAAGGAGTTTGATCAAATACAGCAGTCATATTTCATATTTTCTTTACTCAAAAATGTATTATTTTGCACTAGCTTATTGCATTTATTGTAGTACATGGACTATTTGTAAACCTTTTCCTTTCACAAAGGTTTGTGAAACCCACAGCACTTGTGGGCTCTCCAGTTGCGCCTCATCTTTCTGTCTGGTATTTGTATGGTATATCACAAAACCAGCAAATGTAATTGTTAACTTGTATAGGGCTAAACAATTGCTTACAAATCCCTTTTTAAAAAATTATTACACAAAACTTCCCTTAGTGGTTTATTACAGACTAGCTTTTTTTTTTTTCTTCTTCTTCTTAATTTAGCATGTCATTAAGGATAAATATGTTTAGGTCCAAAACGTGATCTCTCCATTTTGGGGAGCTGTTTAATACATTTGCTTCTACCATTTTTTTTTTCTTTTTTAAAAGTTACTTGGCACATTTTACTTGGCACTAATTTCATTATTTCTCTTGAAGCTGCTTTCCAGTCCATGATGAATGGAGGCAATATTGGAAAACAGATCGTCTCAGTTTCTAAGTAAAAGTCATTGCTTCAGCAAAAATAATTTGATTCTATCTCTAACAGTGAGCAAATTTTTACTTATACTAATTTCCATTTCTTAAGTAAACCATTAAGTTGTTCTGTATCTATGAAAGCAGAGATTCTGAGATGCTAATAAACTAAATAAATAGAACTGGAAACAGGAATGCAATCATTTATACCAGAAACAAGTAATACGTTCTTTGACGTGATTTTGACTGTTGCCAGCTAGCACACTTGCAAATATTTCAAGCATATGTTTTGAAAGTTAGAACATCCCAGGAACCATTGCCAATAAGCAATTTGTATGCAGCCACCTAGTTTTGGTCGTCAGAAGAATTTACTAGCATAGATGTGCACATTCCCCATGCTAGTTTGCCTCAGTGCCCAGGAAATTCTCTAGGAATTTTCAATTTACTAGTGTAAGTTTGCCCGGATCAGCCCCAAGCAATCTGGCTGATCATTTTACAGATAATTGCAATGAAAAATTCCATTCCTGGAATTCAAGGTCTCTAATAACAAATGTATCTCCATTTTGCCATCTGGAACAAATTTGCACTGATGTCTTGTCCATTTCTCTGTATCATTATATCCCCTATTTTCAGAGCACTTGAAACCTAATTCACTTAAAATTCCATCTGCCTGCAACCCGAGACTTTCATCAGCGATACATTCAGGTGTAGGGTGAGCCTTATTTACTCTTCTCAATCTTTGCATTCCAGACTTAAATGAAGCTTTCTTTTTAGAATTCCTTTTCTAAAATGTTCTGTATCTTATTTTTATTACAGTCTCCCCTATTTCACTAGTTTTTCTGTTTTTTTACACCTCCCTATGGTGACAGAGCGAGAATCTCAAAACACGCTGCCTGGTGGCAGAAGATAACTTTGCAGGCAATTGACCTCATGTTCCCTCAGTAACTTATCTTGCCTCAGAATTTTTGGTCAAACAGTGCTCTTTTACCATCTCAATGGGGAAACTTGAAAAAATGAGTCGCCATTTCAAAGTCTGACTAGCATAACCCCAAGCTAGATGAGACTGATGAGATTAAGTATCTGTCTTCAAAAGCAAGGAACAGAAAAGGGAACAGATAATTATCTCAAGGACAAGAATTCCACTACCTTGTACATCTAGAGAAATAAACACATATTTATTTAGAGAACAGAATTGTTCATGACACGTTCTGATTTACAGGCAATTGATTTTGGTTTCAATTTGTTTGCCTTTAAGAGAAGTGCTTCCAAACAGCAGGGTCACCTGAGCTGTCCAAAGAACGGATTATCTAGATCTGCATGAGTCACTACCTAGGCCAAATAAATGGAATCCAAGGACTAAGAAAGAAACAATACACAAGAAATTTGGCATTATAAATCATTTTATGTGCTGTGGCAAGTAAGACAAGCATCAAAATTGCCTGAAATGGTTGTGAGCAATATGAAAAACGGCACTTTCATGTCCTAGTGCTGAAGCTGGCTCTGAAAGAAGGAACCATGCAGTGATGGATGTCATAAACTTTGAGGAAAAGACAGACACCTGCAGTATAGCATTAGATGGTCTAAAATCTTAGTGTGCATTTTTCAACTACAAAACGAGTGACTGGTTCACTTTCAGCGAGATTGTGAATCCAGAATCAGCATAACTAACTCAAGCAGAGTAAATAACAGTGGCACACTGAGACAGAAGCTAAAATTTTTATGCAGTTGACAATGATTATAGTTGACAAATGAAGACAGAAAGCAACAGGTGAGTGAAATTCTATGAACTCCTGCATATTGACTGTTTATAGATGGTAACTCAGTTGTGAGAGTTAAGCAGAGCAGGCTTGTAAGGCTTGCTAATTTCTACATATATTACAGTGAGAGGCAGGAGGAAATGCAGTGATCCTGAGCAGTGTCTCTAGACTTGGATTCCTGTTATGTCAGCTGGACTTAATGGGAAGGGTGCTGATGGGAATACAACCTTTACAAACAGCAGCTCTAAGGAATGTGCTGTGGCCATTGTTCCCTCTTCTTTCTTCTTTCCCTCCCACTTGCTCCCACATGCATATGCCTGATAGGAAAATTCAGAGTGAAACACCATCACCCTATGCAGCCTGTATTTGCATTCAACCTCTGCCATGCAGCAGATTAGCTGTAATGCACTTTACCACACTTAATCTTTCATGAATAAACGTCTTCATTCTTACAGTTCATTCCTAAAACTAACTGCAAAAGAAAACAGCCTACTCCGTGTACATGATCAACCGTTAACACTCCACACCCCTGCAGCAAAGCTGGTCTTAACCTGAGGCTCTGTTGCTACTTCTCCTGAATATTGTCATCAATACAAGAATATTTTTACAAATGAGAGTTGTGTTGCCATTCCTGCTGAGCTGAAATAGTATTGGTTTTAATTAGGAAAGAAAGTCATCCATTGAATTTGGGGTTTTTTTGGTGTGTCTGTTTAATTGTACATAAATATATAGAGAGTTTTTTGTGGTGTGGTGTCACGATAGTGTTTTCCTATTTTCCTCCACCCTTGACAGCTAACCTCTTCCTATACGAACAACTTTCAATGTCCTATAACATGCATTTCCCCAAATCTGGCTTCCTCCAATCTATCAATTTTATTTCCACTTCAACAGCCTGTTTTGAGAAAAATGCCTTTTATTTTGAAAACTGAGGATTGTTCTTCTTGTTTTATTCCAGCCTGCTTGGAAGGAAGTATATCATAGGGTGGTATCCAAAGCAAGCTAATTAAATACCTCTATATTTCAAAAGAGACTTTAGCTGTGAACGGTGGTGAGTTTGTGTTGTATGAATGTAGGAAAGCAACCATAACTGTAACCACTACTGAAAAGGTGTTAAAATGATGTTTTCCTTTCATGTTAGGGGTGAAGGCCTCAGTCTGAGATATTTATGTTTCCAGAGTTGCATTTGTTTGTCTAAAGTACAAATTTTGTACTTCTGAACAATATTTGCTGAAGAGCTACTCCAGAGTGAGCTCATCTCTGGCACTGTGAGTTGACACACCTTCCAGGAATGACAGTCCTCAAAGAAGTTATTTTTCACAACTGAAACAAAGTATGATAAAATTATAAAATTCCCAGCACTATTATTTTTACAGCAATTGCTTAGTAATCCACAGAAGTTGTAAGCCTATTAAGAACTGATGATGTGAGGAGTGATCCAGAGTGAGATCATGCTAAGATAGTAATTCTTTACCGTTACAAAGACAGCTTGATTGCAGCAGCATTCCTGTAGTCAGGTAAGCTATGGAGGGCAATATAGATTCTATCAGCATATAGTCAAATAGCTTTAGGGTGGGAGGGGGGTGGGGAGCGGGGCAGTAAACCTCATCCTGGTACCTCTAATGTTTAGGATTCTCACAGAAGCATTTTACTTGTGAATCCTGGTTCATGTTACCTCTTAAAAATAAGTAAAAATCAAAGAGAGAAAATGCTTTAAAACAAGTACTCACAGTTGTAAAAAATATTAATTCATCTTTTCTTCCACCTTGTCTTAATTTCTTAATTATTGTAATAGTGTGACTCTTCAGCAATCATATATCTTGCGCTATAGGAAAGGTGTCATTTATCAAAAAGTGACAGATAACTGGTAACAAAAATCCAAGACGCTTTGGATGTAGTGGATAGACAGTCACTGGCTGCAGAACCATAAGCGTTTGTCCCACGAAGCTTTACCTTACAAAGATGGTGAGTGATAGCTTCTAAGATCTTAAGCAAGGGCAAGCATGCATTCAGAGCAGGAGTTGTGTTACCACAGTAAAGTACTAGAGGTTCCGCTATACAGTCTATAAATAAGTATTTCTTATTGCAAAGGTTAATAAAACCGTATAGGGTAGAGAGACCTTTTATTTCTTTTTTCCCCTTATTTTTCTTTGAGCCAATATTCTGCTTGCTTGTATTTGGTAAAGTTTTCTGCACTCCCATTTCCATCCCTTCTCCTTACAGTAGGTGTTGTTAGAAAAGCAGAGAGAGCAAAGGCAGATGTCTTTCAAATAGCTTCATTTCTTTATTCTATATTTTAATGCAGCGATCATGGAAGAAGCAGATGCAGGATTACTTAGTCCTGCTGTTTGTAACATTGCTCTCCTCTATTGCTACACTGCCTTTCTCTTTACTGGCTTCTCTTCACGGTGGGAAGTGTTTATACAATCCATAAATAGACTGTCAGGGATAAAAGAACAGCACAGGCAGATGCCATTATCCTGCAATAGGAACAGATAACAGCGGCTGGAATAAGCTCCGAACCTAGAAAATATTTTGTGAGACACAACTGGGAACTCTTTAGGAAAAGCACAGAAAGAAGCAGAAATGAGTCAAGACTTTTTAGCCACAGGAACACAGAATTTTGCGACCAGAAAAATACCTTGGATAGCAAAATGCACTTCTGCTACAGCACTGTACTCTGAGGGGAGTGGTGGTAAGAAGGTAGCTGACCAGGTCAGCAGTATTGAAAGAAAACTGAAAGTATGAAGTAGCAAAGCAGTGTCTATGCAAGAATAGGGAGGTGCAATTTATTTGTATAGGAGACAGAGGGCAAATGGTGAGAGAAGGCAGTAAGGTTTTATGGGGCTATGGGTCTACTCTCCTCTTCTCCACCCTCTTCTTGGACTGTCTTCTCCATATCTCTGAGACCTTCCTGCAGTCCCCACTCCTCTGCAAGAAAGAGTCTTCCTCACCCCATCATCCCCTGCTTGCCTTCCTTTGTCTCCCAGGCTGGGGAATGTGGGAAGGGAAAGTAAAGAGCCAAGGACCAGGCTCTGATGGGGTGAAGTTTGGACAGGAGTCAGGATGGTTGGACTTTTTCCCTGGTTTTCGGGGTGACTGGGGGAGGCAGGACATGGTCTACTGGTGCTTTTCCTGCTAGGATGGAGCCGCCTTTATTTCCCACTCCCCCATAGTAGTACCTACATCTCTCTTTTGGCAATAACAATCCTATTAGAAAGCTGCATGGACAACAATCAGCGTTTCAAAACTGGAACATCTTGTTCCGTGTCCTCGGGCCAGGCAGCCTGAATGAGCCTTCAGTGTCCTGCAGGCAGCTCTCACCTCTGCCTCTGCCTAGGCCAGCTCTAGAAAGGGGTGGTTCTTAAACTTTGGAACTGTTTGTTTTTTTTTAATTTTTATTTCTTCCGTATGCTATAGAGATAGTGGGAAAAGCACATGAAAAAAGTGTCTCTCCTCCCTATCCTTGCATTTTCCATTACCCTGAATGCCAAGATCTCTTTTTTTCGGGATCACTGGATGGGACAGGCCTTCACTGATTACAGTTATAGGAAAATATGCATGGCAGTGGCATTCCCCTGGGAACTTCCCTCTGCAAGTTTTGCTCAGCTCTCAGAGCACTGAGAATTACACACATAAAAGAATCTTCTCTGTTTTTTCTAGTTTATATTAGGCATTTCACAGCATTTTGGACATAATTCACCAATGAACACAAGAATTCCTTCATAAGCAAGCAGCAGCATGAAAATTTGCATGTGCTTTTTCTAAGAGGCTTAAAAAAAAAGAAAAGTGTATTTGAAAGGCAGTCTCAGATGTTTTTTTCTTTCCAAATAATCATTTCAAGTTTGCTTTTAGCATAGTTTTGAATGACAATTAAGTATTTTAAAGGAGCTCCTCTGTGCAGATTATAAAGAACCCAAACAAATCAGAACAAACCCTGCAGACTGTTTTAATAGAAGCATTTATACTATGAAAGATTGAGTTGTCACACAGATCATACTAATGTCCACCAGCAGTACGTAAAGTACTTTAGCAGTCTGGTTCCATGATTTGCAACTTGCTTTCCTCACTTCATGTAGCTCTGATTTGTCCTAATGAACAGCTTGGAAAGGATACTCTTGACTTCAGAAGACCTCTGTATTCTCATGCTTACCCTGGAACAGCCATGTAGTACTATTTTAAAAGAAAACCATATTCCACAAGTAATGAAAGAACCCAGAAACACAGCCCTGACCCCCTTGCTTACAGACATTATAGGCATGAGACCACACAATTCCTTTGGGCTTTCCCATCCTGAGGGCACTGTCTCTATTCTTTGCTTTAAAGCTAAACTCCGACTACAGCTGGGAATCCCAGCAACACTGATCATTCACTGTCCTTTCACTGGTCAAGTGTAGGAAAATTGGCGACCTCAGCAGTGGAAAACATAACTACTTCCTCCCAGAGAGAGCACGTTAATTAGCCAGCACTCCCTTGACAAGATCAATAGGCCATGGCTCAGGTAAACATAAACACAAATACACATATACACACCTACCAGCCTATAAACTGCTCATATATAGCATTATGAACTGAAAAAGTGTGTAAGCATAGGATTCTCATTGTGAAGGCCACCACAGGATCTTTGCAATAATCTTTATTTCATAAAGACATGTGGTCTAGTCTTGTAAAAACATATGTAAATCTTGAAATAAAAAATAAAGTTAAGGACAAATCCGGGAGCTCATTATCAAGATCTATGCTCATTTTGCCCAGCATTATAAAAATCAAGAATTGAATGAATTAAAGTATTTCCATCCACAGTAGTAATGAGCAAACATTTCATTTGTGATCCATACAGACATACCTATCTTCTGTATCACAACCCCCCTAGTACAGAGATTATGATACAGTTTACTGTGTAGTGTATTAATATATAACTGTATTATATAACATACAGTATATTGTACATGTACAATATACTAAAAGTATATAATACATTTTGTATTTGCTATTTAATACAGCTCTGTAGCAATGCAAGTGCAGCTTCAGATCTTACCACCTAATGGTTGGGCTGTATGGAATTTCAGCATCACAGAATTATAGGTTGTGCCTTGACAGTTTTTAAGTCAAAGAACTTTGAATACTTACATTGTACTTCAGGAACTCTGACAGTTTTTCATTTCTACTATGTAAGTTCTGAGCTCAGATGATTTCAGCGTCCAGGTTTTATAAATCAGAGCTGAGGTCAGTGCCACCAGCCACGTTCTCATTGGGGAGAGGAAGAAAGCCAAAGTCCCATAGGTTCGCTGCAGGAAATAGCAGGAATAGACCTGCCAGCCCAAGAGGAGTGCCATTACCAGGTGAACAAGCACAGCCATCAGGCGTCGGACGTGATGGATGTGAGAACGGAAGCTGTGACCCTGGCATCGCAGCAACAGGCACCAGCACAGATAGGCCATTAATGGGAGGTTGAAAAACAACATCTGAAAAGAAGAGCAGAGAAAAATAAGACGATGAGCAAGGCATGTGTTCTGGGTAACATACATAAGGGCATAGAAAGATAAGAGCACATAAAACTGACCCATTCTAAGGGATGAGAGCTGGAACCTCAGGATGCACTTCCATGACTACAGCTGATAGAGCTGTGGCTGCCTGTGCCTCAATCCTAGGCCAAGCATTCCTGCCCACTCCCTTGCAGTGGGAGGCACTGACATGCATCTGACCTTTCTTGGAGCAGATTCAGGGAGCTAGACTCGGCAAAATACCAGCACAGTAAAAAAGGAAGATCCTTATGTCAGTTTAGCTCTCTGACCCAGCCCACAGTGGTGTCAGGCAAGTGTTATCACTGGCATAAGGGAAGCACCACAAAGAAGGCAGCACTAGCTTGGTCTGGCTTAAATGCCAAACTACACCCTCTCTTTCAGACTAACAGCAGCTGTGAAAACCAGAGGGCAGCCAGGTCAGACTGCTGGGAAAACTGGACTCATGTACCTGGAGAGTGACACCTACTGATCTGAAGGGTTATTCAGCGCACAAGGGCTGCCCTGGCCATTCAGTTCCTTTTGCTTAATCACTGCAACCTGCGTGTGAGCCAAGGACAGAAAATAAAGTGGTAAATCTGTGGAAATGGCCTCTCCAGACATCCAGGGAGTCCAAAGCAACATCAAGTACAGGAAAAGAGAAGTTTGAGAAAATAATGCACAACCTCTTTCTTTTCTGCCCTTTAGATTTGCAGAAAGGTAAGAAAGAGCTGTCTGTAAAAAAAAAAAAAAATCAGAAAAAATTCCCAGAAGAAAGCAGTTTGTCAGCCTTAATTTTTATAAATACGTACCTGTAAAATCCCAACCACAAATGTCAGACTGCCCTGTAAGAAGGAACCACCAACAAACACCCCAAAGGAAAAACAGGCCCCCACCTGGCCATCTATCAGTTCACCTACAAACCACGGTCCTGAAAGAGAGGAAACCAAACACAGCACCATCAGAAAATACAATATAGACATGGTCCTTTTTCACATGGCCCTTTGTCCTGCTGAGCACAAAGCGGTTAACTGGGGAAAATGACTTCTCTATTGCTTCTCTACAGTAATAAGCCTAATGTTTTCATCTTCAACAAACAGCAATCTGATAAACGTTCCTGATGTGAAGATACCATGGTACACCAATGAGTTGTGGCATGCAATGAAAATACTTTAAAGTTGATTTCATCTCTGTGACAATTTTCAACACCACACACAACATTTTCCTTATGAGCGCAGTGAAAAGATAGATCCTTTCAAATGCTGGACTTTTCCCAGAATTACAGTAAGACACATGAAACACACGGTCATAAACAATTCTAGTTTGGCTCAGCTTAGAAGTCAAAATAGGCAGGCTGCTCTATGGTATGCATACTACACTGACTCCCAAGAAAGTACCTATTTTAGTAACATAGTATCAGAAGAGAAATGAGTAAAAGTGTTACCATCAGAGCCATGACATGTCACGTGAAATGTGCTTTCCATATACTGATTTTACACCAAGGTACAACCAGATCTTACTCAAAGAGTAAGTGAAAAGCAATTTAAATTTAAAAATACTCACTTTGCTTTCAGAGTGGTTTAATAATTTAAATGTTTAATTAATTCTAGGACTTCTAAGTTGGGTTCTTACCAACAAACCTTTAGTCTCTTTGGACATCAAGTTTTCAAGTTCCACATAGCTTTTGTAGCTTAAGTAGATTTTTCCCATTCTCCAAGATGTTAGAAGTCTCATTTTTCATCAGGATCTGATGTGTAGTTTAAAAATACTAATTTATATCCTCCAGTACTCTAGGTTACTTACCCAGAATGGTGTATAAATTCAGAACCAGAACTGAGTAATAGAAGGTGTTTGTTTTACTGAAGACATGAAGGGAATATGAGGTCAGAGTAAGTAATCCTGGCTTTTCTAAACAGAGACAACATTTAAGAAAAATACACTTGATTCAGGTTGCAGCACATATATAGTTACATATAAAATATATTATCTTTCTGAAACAACTCTGCACATTATTTCATCATTCTATTAAATGATGAATATATAAATAATATTTGGTATATCTACAGAACAAGTGCAAGGGAATGCATTTCTACTATTACTGTGATAACTGACAGTAAGGAGCTGATAAATGCAACAATCTGCTTTAAAAACAGCAGAATAAGCTGCCATTCTAAATGAGTACACTTACTGTATGTAAATAAAACTCAATGACCGTTCTATACCCAGAAAATGAAGTTAGCTAGAATGAAAAACATGGAGAAAGTTCATATTAAATGACAAGTAAGAGATTCAAAACAGTAACTGTGCAAGCCGAAAAAGGCAGGTCAGCATGGACTAGATAACTGGATTTTCTTTGATTAAATCTACTGGGTGATATCTGAGAGCAACTCAGATAAAATGAAGGCTAGGTGTTAAAATGGCAGCATTCTGACAAGTGTGTGATGTTAGCAAAAAAAAAAAAAAAAAGCAATATTAATTTTTCTAACTGAAGCACACAATTCATAGATTGAGATCGAGAGAGCCTTCCTATAAAAGTTAGCTTTTAGAGTTCCACCTATTTCATGGCTGCCCTTCTCACAAAACATTAACTCCCAGAGGGCAAGTTTGACTTTTGGAAAAAAAACAGCTCTGACAAATTTGTTCACTAATTTGTGAAACATTTGTTATGGTCTACAGGGACGTCCCTGATCACAGTGTGCTAGCTCTTTTCATTTTTAGCTGCTGAGTTCCATAAAGGCAACTGGAAGTCTGTTCCTTTTCTATGTAAGCTGTTGCTGTAGTTACCTCAGGATGCTACGTGATTATGAGTATAAAGGAAGGGACATACACTGACATGAATAGGAAGGGAGGTGGCTTCCAGAAAAATCTCATTAATAAGGTGTGGTTCAAACAATTGTTTAAAGGATAAACACCACAAGCTTAAGAGTATTAATATTAATTTACCAGATTTATCACAAAGAAAATATCAAGTTATGACAGAACTGGTCTTATTATCATTTTGATTAAGAGTCCAGCCTGTTCATGTTCTTTGCAAAGATTAACAAAAATTATTTTTGTAGGAGGAAATATGTTCCTCCACTCAGGCGGCAGAGAATTCTGTGCCAGCTGTAGTGAAACAAGCACATATGCAGAACTAATACAAAATAAAACATTCCTTTCCCTATGCATTGGATTCTTCAGAGAAAAAAGAAAATGAAACCTTTAGACTTCAATTAATTGATTTTTTTTTTAAACAAAGATACCTGATAAAATTTTTAGTTTTTAATTTACTTTATTTGATATATTATAGGTTTTCTGGGTCCCCTTAAAAGCAAACCAGCAACTTATGAGAACCCAGTCACATCCCACATACTAGATGGAAAATATATATGGTGATTAACAGCTCAATTACTTATATATTGTTAGCATACAGATAAAAAGTAAAAAAAGTTTAGGGAAAATTACATCCGCTAAACACCACAGACAAACATTGGTTCATACCTTTGAGTGCTGGCTTTTGGAGGTATCTGAAAACGACAAGCAAGGCGATCTGAATCAGCACAATCAGTCCAAAGAGCACACGAGCCTGAAAAGACAGTTTTAACTCTAAGGCAGCCCTGGAGTAGTAGCTGCCTTTGAGCATGCCTGATGGACACTGACAGAATGATACAAAGATTTCTAACTGAAACACATACTCAAAGCTTGATGGTGTCATTGAACTGAAGAGTAAAAAGAAACTTAAGAGTTTCTAAGTTATTGGACTTGCATCTTACTGACTTGAATTCAGTTGGATGGCTGAAAGTGATAAACCTGAATCTTCCAAAAACGAGGTTACATCTATTGAAAAAGTGTAAATCCATTTCCTATGTAAAACATTTTCTAAGCGCTGTACTTAAAAGAACTGCAGTTCCAGATATTGTGGAGAATATTGGTTACAATAGTGATTAACAAAGCTAATATAAAAATTTTGAGACAATAATGATACTATCTACATTCACGTGGACTTTCCTATGTTGTTCCGTAAGTGCACCCGAACTATTATGACATGCCTTCTTTGCACATACTGAGCTGAAACACTTCTGGATATGACCTGAAACTTACTGAAGTCAATGGGAATTTTGCCTTCCTCTTTGCTAGAGCTAGCTATCACGTCAACAGCTAATGTAAAACTTTTCCCAGCATTCTTGCCAGTACACATATTGCAACAGATTCCAGTGAAGTTTTCTTTGATTTAATGTTTCCTTTTTCTAGTGTTTCCAGTAGCTTCTTTTCTCTTTCTTGCTTGCACAAAATGTGTGCATACCTATACCCAGATATGAAGAATTGTGACTAAATCCAGGAAGTCAACTGTTTGCATGAAACATTGCTGCACATTTATGTTTGAAGTGTGCAAATTGAGAAAGGAAACTTATTTCAAGTTATGAAACTCCAATGGAGTTATATCTGGAAAAATCAAAGTGCATTCAAGTCTGACAGGAATTAGGAAAATGCCTCCTGCAATCTCTTGGGAAAGCAACATGAAATGACAGCTGTTTTGCTGAAAGTACTTACCAGAACATAGTGGTCAGTGAGAAGAATAAACGATGGCCAAAAGCCAAATTTAAGAGAGAGGTTTTCTTCCATAGCAAATATATGACCCCTTGTGCTAATTCTTCCTGAAGCATCCTAGATTGATACAAAATAAGAGAGCAATTAGATAACTTTAGTGTACAAAATACCTAGTTAAAGTTGCAGATTATCATTGCAGCTTTTCTGGAAAGATGCAATTGATACATGCATATCTGGCGTACTTCTGTATTAAATACTTCTACCTACAAAAAATTACTTACTGTCAATTTTGTAATTTCAATAAATTGGTGATTGTAGGATCATAATCTGAAAGTGCTACATACGAAGGAGATCCTGTCAGAGATTCAGGAACTTGTGGAAGACAGTGACTATTTATTGGCCACCACCACTTGTTTTTTGAAAGCTCAGTTCTGTATAATAGCCCATCTTAAAATATTTTGAAGCCTTGTTGTGCTTCTTTTCTGGTGTATTTGCTAGAAACTGATATTGATAAACAATAACAGTGCTACATTTATTGAAAAGTTTGATATTTCTGCACATGTAACACTGCCACCTTACCTTCCAGTACACAATAATGGTTTGCTTATAGTAAAGGATTCAGTAGGTTTAGTGTAGTTACAGCTGAGAGAATATTTGAGCAATGCTAGAAATAATGTACAGCAATTGAGTATTCATATTTTCTCCAGGTACCTAACTCAAGCTAACACTTCAACCTCCTCACTTTCCCAAAGCCATTCAGTTACTAGATGGAATAGTGATTTATGACTGGAGGGGAAAGGAAGCTAATTTTTTAAAAATCGCATTCTGTTTTCTGATAACAAGCACGCATTTGCAAACATGCTGTGCAGGCCTGTATAACCCTCTTCAAATGTTACTCAGTTTTGTGCGTATGTTTTCATCATAATTAAAAAAACAAAACCCAAATGACTTATAAAATTGAGCTTTCTCAAGTAAAGCATCACAGAAATTGGTAACAAGTGAGGAGGTAGAGCACTGGCAGTGCGGAAAGGCCATTAGAAAAAAAAGCAGTATCGCTCTTGTCCTGTGAGAAATAATGCCTAGATGGGTTCTGTCAAGTAGGACAAAGCTGACATTGCCATTACTATTGTACAAATGTACATAGTGTTAGAACAGTCTGATCGAGTTCTTCAAAGGCCACTTGAAGGTACAAAAATAAAATATAGTACCAAGAACAGAAGCATTCACTGAAAAAACATGTTTTTCACCCAGTAATCTAATATCAGTTAAGTCTTATGTTCTGGGAAATAGAAACCATATTCACTCTTACAGGCTGACAGATCATGAAAAGAACTTCAAACATAAAAGACAGCATTCCAATCTTCCAGATCCAGTTCCTTTGGCTTCTGAACTAATATGATGCTACTTCTTATTTTCCCTTGATCAAGCCTGATTATTCTTTTTTTTCCAAGACAACCGTAAAAGTTAATTTTTGCCTGTTAGTCAAAATAATTTATTTTTGACCAATTACTTGCTTTTCTGTCATGTCTCATATTTCTTAAGAAAAATAAGAATATTTTCTTTTGTCCAGATGCTTTATGAATGTTTTCATGCTCAGCAGTGTTTTTTCATTTAATAAATCCTTTTTTTTTTGGTAATCAGACAAATATGAAAGGAAGTATATTATAATGTATTTTGTCCCTAGTTATGTCATGGAGAAGGGTGATGAAGCAGACATGACAACATAAAAATTGAATACAAAGAGTGCCAATAGGTACCTTACCTGGACAGTCACATCTATGTGATGGAACCCTTCACTGTAGTTTTGGGGGCTCCACTTCAGTACATAGAGAGGGCCAGACACCTGATGCGCATTCCCCAAGTGAACTCCATCTATATAGACTTCGACAGAGATAACAACAGAAGGAGAGAAGGCCAGAATCCTAAGGAGTGAATAAACAACAAAACCAGATTTGTTACAGGACTTGCAGATTTGTCATTACTTCCCGAAGAGAAGTCCCTAAAGATTACACTACCTTGTCCTTAAGAGTTCAAAAGAGTTAGAAATTAAAACAGTGAAATATCTATAGGCTAATGGTAACATGGTAGCTCTTTCCTACAGTTAAAAAGAGAAGTTCTGTATGGTATTGTGCAAAAGAATAGGACAGAAAACTGGGCTGTGGAACAGATGAAAAAGTGGCAGAGATCCTCAGGTCATGGCAGAAATAATCTTAGAACTTTTGCTGTCAAAACATTTGCTAACACAAGTAGGATGCATCCTCCTGCACGCATAGAAACACATAATCAAACACTTGTAGATGTCTTCAGTCTTAATTAAAAATTGCCAGTCTCTCTCTCGCAGATCCTTTGTTGCTGGGTGACAAAGTTAAGACTGGTATTACAGATCTGAGATACCAGTAAATATAGTATCACTTGGCAGTGCTTGTATTCAGAGAAACAGTGATACTAATATAGATTCAATATATTACACATACAATTTCTTTCATTTCTGGTAATATAAAAGGCATTCTAGAGCATGTTTCAGTCAAGTAAAGGAGTGTCATATAGTTATAGTGAACAATTCTACCAGTTCATGTATTTAATATAATCATAAGAATGTTCAGATAAGGTTCTAAATAGGAAACTGGAAAGTAGGTAGACTTAGTGGGACACTGCTTCCTAACTGAAAAGCATGATGAACTTCTTTCACTTGTAATTCTGGGAATGCAATATACCCAAATATTTCATGCATATTGGTCTAACAGCAAATATAAAATGTTGGAAAGGGCACAGAAATACAAATAAAAAAAAATAGAAAAGGTAGAAATGAAAAGATGGAGAGATTTAAAACAAATATGAAAATTGGCACAGGCTTAAGATGTTTTAATATAGAAGGAATGTAAAACTGAAAATACAAGAGGCTAAGAAGTCTGAAGCAAATAGAGAAAACACTTTGAAAAATACATAGACAAAATCTGGAAATCAGCAGAGGCAATGTGAACATGTGAGATTAATAACACAGATTATGTGCTAATCTAACTCTACCAGCTTTGGTTACATAAAAAAGTTCAATTGACTTTAGGGGAAATAACTACACAAATAAAAGAAACATGAATTACCAGTATATAATCTGCTTTAATCACAGATATGACACAAAGTGAGCTCTCAGGAACATAGAGAAAAGTGACTTCTGAGAACAGTGGACACACACATATTAAAAGAAAAGGTTTTATGTATATGCATATAAATAACCAAGAAAGACCCCAAATATTAAAATATAGTTAAATATTGTGAGATTACAGGGTACCTGATATGAGTGGAATAAAGAATTCTGTCTAGTGGTTCATGAGCAGAACTGCTGTAAAGGAAGGATTTGGGATTGGTGATGAGAACTACAGGCCATTCTTCAAAGTTAAGATCTGCGAAGCTAAAGAGGTCATGATCAAACACAAGGATCCGGTATCTATAACGAAAGGAAAAAAAAATATTATTGATTCAAAAAACTGCATGCACAGCTAATTCCCATGCTTCCCAAGTCCCTAAACAGAACTCGTTTGATTTATTTTCCATTTATTCTCTTCTGTAGTTGATCCTGTATTAACCAGCTCTGCTCTATTTACTGTACAGCTAGTTCCCTCTGATCAGGTTCATTTGATTATAAATCGCTGAAGCACCACTCAAAATTCCAAATGTCAAGATCTATTGAATTTTGCACATGAACTAGATAGATGAACATTATGTTAAAGAATTCAAATATAATGTTGTCATAGTTCAGCCCCGATCCAGACCAGACTACGCAGTCTCTCTCTCACTCCCCCCACCCTCCGAGAGAACAGGGAGAGATAATTTAAAAAAAACGACTCGAGGTTTGAGATAAGGACAGGGAGAAATCCTTACTGTCACGGGCAAAAACAGACTCGACTTGGGGAAAACTATTAATTTATTACTAAAACTAGCAGAACGAGACATGGAACAAGATAACCTCCCCCCACCCCTCCCACTTCCCGAGCTTAACATTATCTACCTTCCCCCCAACCCCGAGCGGCACAGGGGGGAAGAGGGAATGGGGATCACGGTCAGTCTATTATGCGTTGTTTTACGCCGCTGCTTCACAGTTGGGGGAAGAACTCCTCACATCCCTCCCCTGCTCCAGTGTGGGGTCCCACCCATACGCCACAGTCCTTCATTAAACTGCTCTGGCGTAGGTTATCTTTTCCACGGAGTGCAGTCTCTCCAGAACGGCTGTCCCAGCGGGCCCTCCATGGGCCACAGCCACATTCAGGCATCCACCTCCCCCGGTGCGGGGTCCTTCACGGGCTCCAAGCGGATCTCTGCTCCTCTGTGGACCTCCATGGGCTGCAGGGGGACAACCTGCTCCACCACGGTCATCACCACAGGCTGCAGGGGAATCTTGGCCAGGAGCCACATTACTTGTCCCCCTCCTTCTTCACTGACCTTGGTGTTTGCAGCTGTTTCTCTCACAAGACAAGTTCATTCTTCACAACAGGCTGGCAGAAGCCTCAAAAAGCCTCTCAGGATCTCTTCACCTTATTCATCCCATCTCATCCCCTCTCCACCTCTTGCAGCCGGACCGGGCTGAGTTGGGCCCAGTCGGCCGCCTGGCGAGAGGCCAGAGGGTGAGGCCTGCAAGGCCCACAAGGCTCGCGCCTCCCCCTCTCTGCCGCTGCTCAGCTGCTTCACATCTTCTCTTCTTTTTTTTCCTATTTTCCCCTTCTTAAATACGTTATCGCAGAGGCGTTATCACGGAACATTGTGCTCGCAATCGGCTCGGCCTTGGCCAGCAGTGGGTCTGCCCTAGGCCCGGCCGAGTCCACTGAACAAAGGGGAGCGACTTCTAGCAGTTTCCTACAGAAGCCACCACCTTAGGCCCCCCTCACCAAACAAAACCACAACAAATGTACATTACTACAGTGTCTGGGTAGGTACTCTAGCTATGCACAAAGACCCCAGTGTGCACTCTTCTTGTATGCATACAAGTATCTTTCTTAGGATTACTGCAGAATAAAAGCTCATATACTAATATACGCTCCATGTAGCATTGGACACTTTTTTATATGCTGCTAAAGTAACATTTCTCAGGTAGACTATTTTTGTCTCTAAAATTCAGCTGGTCTCTAAAATAAACAGCTGGTACAGAGCATGGGTATTTTGAAGTAGCGATGCTGACTGTTATTACAATGTATTTTATCTACTTTGAATACTAAGCACATACTAAATGGACATTTAGATGTCCTCTTTTTAATTCCTAAATATCAAGAGTGAATTAAAAATTTACTTTACTTAATTTATTAGCACACTATTGGTATAGGGAAAAAAATCCCAAACTTACACACAGAGACATTTGTCAAAGGCATTAACAGTAATAACCAGTCAGGCAGATCTAATGCTTCTTTCAAATTCTCCATACAGCATAAAAGGGAATCACAGTATAACCAAGTAGGCTCCATGTAATTTACTCACATGGGGTTTACTTACCTCCTGTTATCCATCCAGTCTCCTAATTCAAGTTCCAGAGTGCCGCCACGGTGCTGACTGTGCAAGGCTGGCATCAGCCCACCCAGTGTATGTAAATGCCCACATAAGTAGGCCGTGGCAGAACTAGTGAAAAAAACATAAAGATTGTGATTACTGGGTGGGAAGGAAATGCCACTGCAGAAGACCTGAAAAGTGACAAGCAAGTATGTGAAGAGAGGGAAGAAATGTACTTCAGGCTGAATAACACAGGGAAAAAAAGAAAGATCTTACCTCATTAATGTTCGTATTCCTGGGGCCGGGGAGATGATTGTTGAGGTGGGAAAATGGCCAAACCAGATAGTATGGTTGCTGTGCAGACTTTCTGTTGCCATTAAAGACAGCTCTTTCATTTGATTCTGAAATGGGCAAGAGTTTGAAAGACAACCAACCAACCAACCAACCCTGTTCAACATTTAGGCTATTCAGAAAGAAGAGCAAAAGGAAAGCAGAAATAAAATGAAGAATGCAATTCATCCTTTTTTTACAGAATACTCTCAGTTGCTTCAGGGACCTATGCATGGACAAACCATACTACTGCACATATCCCTAAAACCCAAAGTTGGAAAAAGAAAGTAAAAACAAGATGCTCAACACCTTCCTTGCAACAGAACACAGGAAAAGTGCAATATAAAGAAAGATTTTGATAAACGATGTTTCTATCCTTTCTACTGCTTATTTACATAGTCAAAGATGACATGCTTGAGTTGATTTTGCTGACATCTTTACCTTACAATTATCACCTCTACTATCTCTTGAGTTGCTAGATGGCCTTTTATAGGCATGACAGACCACAGAAATGCTGCGCCATATGCTTCAGTCATTTAACTGCATGAACTACGATGCTAAATCTTGAAAATGTTATGCAGCCATTGCTGTTCAAGTTAAACAAAAGTAACACTTTACACAGCAGGTAAAATGTCTCTCCTGTACTTGCTTAACTTCCAATATTAAATCAACCACTTACTGTCCAGAGACTCCCAATACCAGTAAGATCCCAAAGTCTAACAGAGGAGCCAGGAAAACTAAAACCAGAAAAGAACACAAATCCACTCTTTCACCATTTTGCAGATCATCTTTTAGGGTAACCCAGAGAACTACCAACATATTATTTTCCCTCCTACCTGAAAAGAAATGCTGAAGGGCATGAATAAAGGAAACAAATAAAGGTACATTAAAAAATAATGGATTCAGTATACCATTCTGGGTTAATGTAACAGGCTTACTAAGTGAAATTCTATTTCCTTTGCCTTTATGAATTTGGGCTTTTTACCTAAGCTATGAAATCAAATTACTGATACAAATTAAATTTATTTTTCAAATTCCTGGCAGAGTTTTAATTCTCAACAAAGTTACAGGTATCTACCTTTACCTTCAGTTTTGTGCAAAAATCTGCAAATGATGCTCTCTGGACTCCTGCTGCTGGGTTAGCAATTAGCAAGCACATGCTTGACTTCCTGCAGCTAAGGACAGGAGCTCTAGATTCAACTGCATTTCTTAGCTCCTTGAGAGTTTGTCTGCAAATCTACTGCACCCGCTATGGATTACAGTAAACGATGAGAACAGCACTTGGCACTCCTACATCACCTTTCATCTAAGTATCAGCAAGTGCTTTACAAACACTTAATTAAATGTCAAGCCTCCTTTAGACAAGATTAGAGGGAAAACATTTTACTTTTCACTGAGGCGGTTCTCACAGGCAAAATACGACATCTGTTTACCATAACACTCTACCAACACTTCAAATGAGTATCTCAAGAACAATAGCTTATCAACAAACTACAGAGAAAAATCAAAGGGAAGCAAAATGTTATCTAAACTGATATGTGATTTAAACATTGGGATTAATGTTATTCTTTCGAAACAATGCCATGTAATTTTTATGGCCTCAGAAAATCAGACCTCACTTACATAAATGACACTTTTCTTTATAGCATTATTTTTCACATTATTCCATTGATAAGTGCAACTGTCTCATCTGTAATATCACTGAAAAAAAAAATCTAACAAAGCAAAAAGGAGTGAAATTAGAAAGTTTGGGGTGTTTTTTCAACTTTACAGCATATAAGAAAATTATCACTCAAGTCTAGCTAAGCACTAAGAAATGACTGACAGCATCCTTAAGATTGACATTTTTGTACTCTGTTAAGTGACATTCATTTTTCTAAATGTCTCATGTATAATAACTTAAAACCGTAAAGACTCTTTTAGATGAACACCAATCTTTCAGACAATTCTTCTTTATAAAAACAAAAACCCCAAACAAACCACTATAGAAGTAAAACAGGCAGCAAAATGGAGTAATGGAGTGCCAAGACTTATAAATTACCATGTTTAAAATCCCAAAGAAATTATAGGGTCTCTTAGGGCCTGGGCTGAGTGTGGCATCCACGCAGATGAATGAATAGTTCCCAAAAGAGGTGGTGTGGATGTAATGGAAAGAGCCATCTTTACGCCAGGCAGAGTATTTCCTGTCAAAATAAAATGGAAATATTGTTGTTAGGAAAGCTTGCAGCAATGACAAAAAGGACCAGCATAGTGTAAGTGCAAGATACCTTGCATTAGATCTAGCTCCATCTTGTTACTGCAGTAATGTCTCTTCTTAAAAATCAATGGCATTGAAAAGTCTGCACTTCAAAGCAGATGCATTAGATGGGTCGTGTTAGGATAAGCAAGAGGTTAGCACACAAACATTTTAAAAAATGTTAGCATAACTACACTTCCCTGAGCAACATGGTACTTTTTTATGGATAAAGGATAGGCTAGCAGCATAAATGATGCAAAACATCAGCAAGATGACAGGACAGCAGGATCTTACACAACTCTTAATTAAGGGAGATCTGCAAAGGAAAAAAAGTGCTGGTCTTGTGTTATTGTTAGTATCTGAAATAATTTTTCAAAAATAATTTTTCCTTGCTCACCTAGAAATATCAGGGACATCAAGTCTTGTCTCCACTAGTTTGTTACAGATACCTTAAGTTACTCTGATGTAGAATGATCAGCTGTTGGCTAATGCAATTTGATTTTGAACCAAAGAAATACTGAATTTTTTCAGTTATTTTCCAGAAGATCCAAACCAGAGACATGACGCTACACTAAATCTTATAAATAGCAAAGAAGGCAGCATTTCCTCTTGCTTATTACTCTTTTTTGTTTCTTTGCATAGCAAATCTCACCAGTTCTCCTGTCACCTGTGGAATGTCATCAGAACTTTTCATTCAAAGAGTAAAAAGAGACAGCAGAAACAGTTGTGGCTCTTTTGCACATTACCTAATGTCAACTGAGCTCTTGAATCTTAATTTTAAAATACTCTAAGAGAGAACTGTGAACAGGGAAAATCGCAAAAGACATGCCAACTAATTCCACCTTTTTTTCCCCCATGATTTTATGCTAATATTGGCTATGACAAATACACGTAATAATGAATATATACCTTGCTTTCTCTCCTTCCATTGACAACAGATACTTTCATTTTTCCTAACTTCTAAAATTGAAGTACTTTTAATACTTCATGCTAGATAGGAATTGTACATATCCTCCACTGGTAAAGACAGATAATATTCCAATTAATGGTACCTATGAAGTTGCTCAATTAAGAATTAAATTATGTAACTAAAATGATTGAGTAAATCTGAGATAAACTAAAACTTATTTGTTTTAATTGAGGGGAATGGTTTCTGTTTTCTTTGGGTTTGGGTTTTTTTTTAAACTCCCTGCATGATAAGCGGAAGCTAAAACATCCCTGAGTTCAGATGATGACTATAGTTTGAACACAGCTGCCCAGAAAGCAGTTCATATCGCTATTCCTCTACCACTCAGAATAAACAATAAATTGCCAGAAAGGTTGACCAGAATAAAAGCCAATATATTGAAAACGTGTTTCAGATATAAATCAATATTTCCAATGCCATAAAGACCCTTTCACAATGTTTATTTTTTTGAAGTTAATGTTACCTTTATGAACAAAATGAATTTCAATAAGGAAACTGGAAGCTCTGTATCATAATCCTAAAACTTCTGCCTTTCGTCCCACTTACAGTATGTGTAACAGTTGAATCATCCTCTGCTCACACTGAGGACAGAAAATAGGAACCCATGTTTTTGTGTAAAAATATTATTGTATTTCAATATAACTGCTGCCTTCTTTAATTTTAATGCATAAAGAATACAAGAATGTGGTGTTGAATTACTGTTTTCCCTAGCCTCTATTTTTATATTTGCATGCTACAGCACTCTAAGGTGTACAGCAAAGAATGAATTATTTGTTCAGGGATCACATAAAGGCAAGCAGACAGTCCCTTACTGTTGCTCAGACAAAAAAAAACAAACCAAAACAAACAAAAAAAACCCAACGCAACAAAAAACACAGCAAAAAGAAAAACATTGTTCTTTTGACAATTTAACTTTGCAAGGGTGAGGGAGAAGAAAAGGCTTCCCACAAGACTCCATTGCACTCCACCATCTCCCTTTTCTCTTCCTAGAGAGTGGCACATTTACTAAAAATTTTCTTAATCTTTATATTTTATTAATGCATCAGATTAATAAAATTGTCCCTGTAAAGATAGTTCTGCCTTTAGTGATGTTTAATAGCTTTTGAGAACTTCTAGTGCCTTTTTTCAATCTTAGATAGAAAGTATGATACATCTCATTAAAGTTTCTTTATTTTGCTATGATGATGGACTATAATGAAGCAAAGATCATTATGATAATACATTTGTTTAGCAAGAGACTGGAAATTAATAAGCAAAAGCTTATTCACCTGACTCAGAATTGCACACAGATGTTCTTAGGTTGGCTAAATTGCTTTGAAATTTCACCCTAATACCTTCCAATCCCTTTTGCTATCAATGTGTCTTCAGTGTGGATGAGAGCCAGGTGGATCCATACATCTTTCCAAACAGTAAGCTTGTCCAGGCCAACAACAATTCAGGGATGATCTGGCAAATTCACTGGTGCTACATCTTCCCATGTGTGACACTAGGACTTCTGATAGCAGCCTTAAACTAGAGCGAAAGAATGATACTAGATTGTCATGTAGCCACAACTGTGGCAAAAGATGTAGGGATGTGCTCCGCACTAACACATCCAAAAGCCTCGTTAGCACCATACAGTCATCCCTTCATCTTAAATCCACATCAATTCCATGTTCTCCTCCAAATGTAGCTGCTGTAGGATCCTATCCCACAGAATTTACGGGAAAACGTATCTGCTCCTGCTGGGCCACAGGGAACTGAATCAAACTGAACTATCAAATATTTAATCTGTGTTCTTATTGCAAAGTGGATCGCTTAAGAGCCTGAATTAAAGTAGAATTCAGATTTCCAAGTCCTCCTCCAGTTCCAAATTATGAGACAAGATTTTGTGTTCAGATGTGAAGGGCAGGAGAAACTGAGAAGTTAACTATGAGTTACAACTGACACTACCTTTGCAATGTTACAAGCAAAAGAGCCAGATGAAGAAGGGAAAGTTTCCTCACCTATCTTGACATTTAAATTTCAAGCGTGTTCCTCAAGAACATTTGTCCACCCATCATTATTGTCTGCCTTCTTGCTTCTCTACTTTCAGCTTTCTAAAATGACTCAGATGTGAACAAATGGCTCAGATAAAATTTAGACCCATATGACATGAAAAGCCCTTTTGGGCATGCAGAAAAAGCATTTTAAAAAGGCTAAGTTTTATCTTTCTTTCTTCCCCGCCCCCCACCCCCCATCTATTTTAATGAGGAAAAGCATTCTTTGGGAACACTGGGTTTACAGAAATATATCATACAACTGTTCTGAGGCAACTGAACACATAATGCACAGAACATTTCCTAGACACAGGCAGGTTTACAATATATTAAATTACAAAACACAGTGGGATGAGAGATAAGAAGTCTGTGCAAAGAATTCTCTGTTTTCTCAATCTGTTCTGCTCTACTAACTGGCAACGGAAAAGACAGAGGGAACAGGAAATATGATCTTGGACTATAGGAAGATCAGTGAAAAAGCATATATGTGAAAACTGAAAACAGAATATTGTTTAGGGAGTTTGACCTTGAATGTAATGGCATCTGTATGATACATAAAAGTACCTGTAATAATTCCGAACACTATCCAGGTGTGGAATGTTGAATGAATCTGTAAGGGAGAGAAAAAGGAAATTAAGAAACTTTCAGATCAAATTGATCATTGATCTCTGTATTTTATTTCCTAATGTTGAGATCAAGCAGTCTCAGCAGGCACTGAAGAGCTTTTTTTTTTTTAAAAAAAAACATAATTGACAAGCAGACTGCCTAAGTGTGCAGAGAAACATTACATATTTGATGCAGTTGATCTAAAAGTGAGAACAGTTTTCTCATTTAAGTTTCAATTCAAAGATAAAGTTGTGGGAATATAAATTGTCATTTAGCAGCTAAAATCTAACCATATGTCTCCACTTTGGCCATAAAGCTTTTCAGAAGCTTTTCAAATTGGGTGCATTCTCTATGAGTAAGACCTAACTCATTCAAGGAAAATAAAGTAGCAATAGCATCAGAGATTAGCATATGTAAAACAGACAGTAATTTAGGGAGGTTTGTACTGCAACTGGGGTCCACTTCTTCATTAAGGCTGGTAACAGAAGCTTGATAGGGAAATGGGAGTAAAACGTCATATAAGGGCTATAAATGACAAAGCATGTGTTTATTTTTTTTTCCCCCAAGTGCCAGCTTTCTAGCTTTAGCCTTCCTGTAACATCTGGCTTACAGAGCCTACAATGTTAGCTTGTGTTTGAATGCTTGGAATGTAGCGACAACTATGACGTGTACAGACCTCCATGAGTTATTTCTATTAAAAAGAAACTAAATTTCCTTTAATTGCTCAACATATTACATTTTTAAACTTAAATCTGTAGGAGGAGGTCTGGGAAAAGTAAATTGAAACCACTTCTTCAGTAGGGTAAGGTTACAGTTTGCCCTTCCATTAATAGCTGGGGTATATAAACTAAATGACCTGGAAACGAACATCTGAAGCTACATTCTACCACTCACCAGGCAAAAGCAATAAATGAAGACTCTTACTTCCTTGGTACTAAAACTCCAGTAAGTGCCTGTGAACAAAGTGTGTCCTCAGTACAGCAGGCATGTAGACAGCAAGATACTGACTCATAACCACCACTAACACTTTACTTCTATATTCTAAATTGCCTAAATCAGCTCTGTAAACAGAAGAAAGGAAGAGTTGTTTCATTTCCTTCTTACCATGGTTCCCTTTGATGTCTATCCACTTGGTTTTTTCCGTGACCCTTGATCTCTTCAGGATTGACTGGTAAGTTCTCCATTCTACCTCTAGCTGCTCAGATCCCAGTTTATCTCTTGTCTTAGCATCTGTCAGGTCACCTGAAAGCGTACAAAGGTGAGATATAACAATAGGCCTACACAGTTCACACAAATACTGTAACTAGGCAAGCACCCAATCCAAGCCACCTAGTGTAAGTGTGTCTGCAGGCCTCCTGTGTGCCATCTGGATGTTCCTGTCATCTGCTCCAAGAGGTACATGCTTTCTAGTGCAGATGCAGCAGCCTGTTCAAAAATCTATTAACCATGTCACTGCAGCATGTTTACTAACGCCATGCCAAAGTACGGAAAATTGTGACACATTCGTTATACCTGAAGATTCTAGTCATACACGCTTTGTTTAACTTCACACCTTCTCTATCCCCTCATGCTCCAATGAAAGTTTGAACCATTCCCATTACTGTTCATATCGTAATGCCTCCCTGCATTGCTAGTTAAAAGATGAATGCTAACTATTTCTGAACTCTTAACTTAAAAAGCAAGCAGCAGGTAAGTAACTGTCAGTAGAAACAGAAGTACAGGTCTAGCATTAAGATTCTAAAGCCTTGCATATAGTAATGGCTCAAAGTCTTTTTGATTTGCTTGCAAAACTTAATAAATTTCAACAGTAATAGTAAGCTATCAAATCAAACAGCAAGGTTTATTTCACCTATCTTGGTGTGATGTGTTCAAATGGAAACCAGCAATGATATCTTAATGTTGGTTCACAGGTGAATTTCATACAAATAAGCAGGGATTGTTCCGAGAGAGAGGAACTGGTTCTCAATGACTAATCACAGACATTGCTCATTTCTGTAATTTCAAATATGAAGAATTACATAGACTCACAAGCAGGCGGACAAGAAGGAAGGTAGTTGCTAGCAAGGACTAAGGTGCAGCAACAAATATTGGGTAAACAATAGGTATATTGCATAATTATGTCTTTGTTACATATAATGCACACTGAACTCGCTGTCAACCTCAAGACATTGAACAAAAACTAATTCTCTTGGGTTTAGAAGTTATTCTCTTTTGCTATCTTCAGCTGCAATTCCATTTCCATTGCTTAAAGCCTTAAGTTACAAGGCTTTAAAGTTCTCTCTTGAGATGCTAGAATTTTGCTTATTTGCACTTCCTTTGACAGCACATTCAACAGGAAATTCACACTTCTGAATTGCTCACCTGTTGCTAGAACAAGTGCTGGCCGAATTATATCAATTGTTTCAGAACAGAATTTTTCGAAGTCAGGAGCTCGTTTGGGACCCCGAAATCTACTGATATGAATATCTGACACCTGCAAAAGAGAAAAATGAAACACTATTCCAAGCAGAGGGTTATTGCTGCTCAGGTTGTTCTGCAAAGCCAAGTACATAAGAATGCAACTTAAGGGATTTTAAGGGATACAGGCAGAAATAGAAGTGGATAATCAGGGGAGAACACAAGCAGAGCAAGCATATGATACTGCATCTCTAACCCCTAAAATCACATTTACTTGAAAAAAATTTCCTTAAATCTAAAGGTATACAATAATATGGGGAAATACTTAGCTATCTACAGTAAGTGGTCTGTTGACTTTCAAATTCTGTGAGCTTCTGGTGAAACACTGCAATTTTGCTGCAGGAGAGAATACTAAGCAGTTCTGCAAAGCAAGCATAGGTAAGTTACCTGTGACTTGAAGCATACTGATAACTAATTTTGTACCTGGTGTGACATTTCCAGTAGCTGAGTGGAAGGATTTCTAACATTCTCCCCATGCATTTTAATAGAGCTGATGAGTTTCTTTAGATCCCATTCTATGTGCCTTCATGAAGGCAAAGATTGCCCAAGAAATGATGATACCACTTGTACATAGCTGTAAAAGACGCTGTTCATCTCTGAACCAAACAAAGCCCTCACTTCAGAAGAGCTGTACAGGGCAGGAAGGGGAAAATAAGAAAAGTAAGTTTTTGGTTTTGTTTTTTTTTAAATATTGTGGCTTTTCAGGTCTGTCCAAAAAACATCTTGGGTGAATGCTTTCAACTCCACTTTCCATTCCACTTCAGCAAATCAATTAATAAATTATACTTCTCAGTTTAGACAAATGGTATGTGATGCTCAAAAAACAGCAAGCACGTGCTCATGGCCATCTGACAGTATCACTAACTAAGAAAGAAAACCAATAACTTTTACATTCAATTTAATAAACCTGGCTCTTGTAATGCTTTTTCCTTTTTGAAAAATCCAGATAAAATACTTGGAGATAAAATGGCTCAGCTTCTACTTATTTAGTCATTTGAATATGTAAAACACATTGTCTGAATACAGTTTTTAATTCTGCTTAGGAAAATTCCCCATTTGCTTATATAGTACCTTTGCTTGGATCAGAATTGGATGCTAAAAAGGGTAAACACTTTTAGACATATCCTTAATTTCATTTTTATTGATACATTCAAGTTAGCGTGAATCAAAAAGCACAGTAAAACTACCTTGATAAACCCAACTTTCTACAGACACCTTCCCACTTTCTTCCCCTACTACAACACTAGTTTAATATCTACAAAAGGCTTTTCTTGTAAGTTCTAAGAGTTACAGTGTCCTGTGATTAAGTTTCTGTCATCACTAAAAGCCATGAAATATGAACATCTTGGGAGAGGAGCTTCTTCCTTTTTATAAAAAATTTATTTCAGAAGATGTCCCAAAAAAAGGGAAGTCAGTGGGCAAGGGGAAAAGCTTATAATGCTGTTTAATTTCCCAAAATGTAGGTAAAGGCCCACTTGCTGCATTTCTTCTCTTTCCCCTCCCTCTGATGGAAAAACTTGGCCTCTCTCTTATTGCATCACAGGCAGTAACTTTTATCAAAATGAGTTGGAGAAAAATCAACTATAAGCTTGTCAAATATTGAACTAGAGTGCCTATGAGGCACTGGATAAGAAAGGAAGTTCTGCTATAAGAAAGATGAAAGAGTCATTAATACAAGACTATAGTACAAAGATTGGAATGTAGTTCAGTTTAAGAGGAGACAGTTCTGTGGATGGGAGGAAAAACAAGGCAGGAACTGCTGGGGGAAGAACCGATCATCTTGAGCTCTATCCAGTGACCTAAGCTAGATCTATGGAGTCACCAGAGCACCTGAAGCCTGTTTCCCACAACACCATCAGGCACAACACTGGAATTAGTGCTTGATTAATTTCTAAGTCAGGTCAATGATAAAGCAGCTGTTAAAGGCCACGTCTGTAAGAGAACATAACCACTTGAAAGTAAAGCCAAGTCTCAAATTAGCTGTGCCGTGACCTGTCCTTGGAAGAACTCCATTTGAAATAACACAACCAGAGAGAAGATGGCAAGGGAAGTATGGAGCTGCACATGCTGCTTGTCAGCATAGCTCTGCAGCTGCTATATGCTGCTGTAGTTAACTCTCTTCAAGACAGCAACTCAAGATAGGGGCTTTATCTACACTAATTCAAGCCTATCTCTCATCTTGATATCTGTCCTGCAGTAAAAACAAGCCTTAAGTCATTTCAGGCAAAATTACTGGAAAAACTCACTTTGAAAATACATAGCAACTGGAGAGAAAAAAGAAAGGACTAATAATGTGCTGGACTAACTAAAAGGACTAACTTATGCGCTAAGAGCTCTGCCTGCAGCTAATACATTTAGGCAAAGTGTCCTTGAGTTTGAGAATAAAAGCAGCCTATTTCTTAGAAGAAACTGCACAGCAACCCCTGTGAGATCTCCGTCATCCATTACCTGCAAATACGCAAACAGCCTGAGGTTGGTTGCACACCAGGGGCTTCAGGAACTCTGGGGGCAAGAGTCAGGAAAGAGGACAGAGAAGCACTCAGGCACGACAGTTTACTTCCAAGACTATGCCAGATTCCGTCTAAGATTCGGATCTTACGTTCAACCTGGAAACAAAGCTGTGTACATTTAACCTAACATACATCGCTCTTGTACTGCACCTCCTATTCCGAAAAATCTGTGTAACTATTTTCTCAGCCGCACAACCTCTGGAAGGGGAGAGGGGCAGCAGAGCCCGCGTTTCTCAGGGGGACAGCAGATAACACCGTCTGGGGTACTGACGACCCCTCCGCACCCAGATCGGTGGGCTCGCACAGCCGCCTCCGCCGCCCCGAGAAGCCGGGGGCGGCCGTACCCCAGCGCGGCGCCAACCGCCGCCGTCCACGCCGGGCCGCTGCTCGGCCACGCCGCTCCCGCCCCCCGCCCCGCTCACCTGCACTGCCCACAGCAGGTTGGCGGCTTCCGCCCCGGGGCCGCGCTGCGGGGCCTGCCGGGGGCGGCGCAGACCGGACGGCGGCGGCCCTCCCGAAGGCGCGTACCAGTCCAGCAGCAGGGCCACGGCGGCCGCCGTCAGCAGCCCCACAGCCAGCTTCAGCATCCTCCGCCGCGCTGACACCGGGCGCCCGCCCCGGGCGGCCGCCTCCTGCCCGTCGCCGGGCAGCGCTGCGGGCTTCAGCCCTTCCGCGTGCCGGCCTACCCTCCGGGGCTCGCCGGGCCGCCCCCGCCGCTCGTCTGCGATTGGCTGGGAGGGCCGATGCCGGCGCGGGGACGGGGTGGGCGCTGCCCCTCTGTCGGCGGTTTTCGCCGGCGATCCGCCCTCGCCCGGGCCGGGCTGCTGCGAGCGGCTCTAGGCCGCCCCCGTGCCCTGGGCTCTGGGCCTGCCCAGCCCTCCCTGCCCGAGAGGGCGCTTGGAAATGCCCCGAAGGCTGAACCGAAACAGGCCGAGGCGTTATCGGGAACGCGCGGCCTGCGAGAGTCCTCCGGCTGCTTTCGTGATTGGAGGGAGGCAGATACCGTAAGGCGGCCTCGGGCCTTTTCTTCGGTCGAGAACGCTCAGGGCAGAAAAAGACTATGAAGAGAAGAGATCAGCACCACATCATGCTTCCTTCCACGTACAGCATGTAAACATTCACCATTTTTTCTTTTCCTGTCAGAATTTATAATTCTACCTGCTCATGAATCTAGGCACTTGATTTTTTTTTTTTTTTGCTCCCGACATAGATAAAAAGTATTTTTACAGTGTTTTGATTTTTTTTTTCCTCCATATACACAATTTTAAACCTTACTATCACAACTGTACAGTTTCATAATTGGGAAGTTCTTTGCTGTTAACTCTCTGCTTTCCTAACTGCTGCCCGCATTTGCTGTTGAGGTTTTTTTACTCACCACCCTAAGCATGAGTTTAGCTAAAAAAGTTTCTGTCACTTTACATCACTGTTTTATTTCGTATTTAATGTAGTATTCTCAAACAATTAATGTATTACACCCTTTTTCAGGTGTTCTCGATAATTTAGCTGGTCTTTTGTGGGCCTTAATGCATGTTTGCTTTGTATTTTTCAGCTGCCTTCCATCTTGCTTGTCTGATTCCCACTTCTCCACAAAGAACACCCCAAGCAACTGCTTTTAAATTAACAGTTGGCAATCAGTAATACCAGTAATCTTGAGGAGTTCTTGAAAACCAGAGTTTGCTCAATTTCTTCCTGGAGCTATAACTATTTTAGCTCTAACACGACTCCAAGCTTCGGCATTTTGTGTCTATTAAAATTCATCTGAATTCCTGTTTTGTTCTTCTTATTTCCTCTATTATTTTAGTATCCATGGAGATCTTAGTGTTTTGTACTATTTCTGCCTAGGTGTGGTGCCAACTTTTTTTTTTTTCAGAGGTTCACTGACACTTGTTTTGCTGTCTCCCAGGATATTCTTTTATTTGTATTATTTTGTTTAATAGGTCTATATTTTTATTCGGCTAAAGCAGCTGATTGACATTAGCATAGCTTCTTCTAAAAGTCCCACAGTAAAGTGAAACCATACTGATAGTTCAGCTAAAAGATAGAGCCACGCAAGATACTTGCCTCACAGCAGAGGGGACTGCAGGCAGCCCTCTCGCAGCTTGAGCACATTTGTCTTGGAATCACAGCCTTGCTTCTCTGGCTCAACTACATGGGAAGCTGGATTATACAATTGCTGCCGTTGATGCTAAAACATGAGGAGGACTCCAGTAATCGGAGTTTAAAGTTGTGCAAACAATGCTGCTGGTTAGTGGCCAGCCATGCTATCAAAAAGGGTTGAGTGCAGATCTGCAACATGTACAGACAAAACTCAATGAAGCTTTGAACCAATTGCTAAGTGATTCAATGGCAAAATTCACTTTGTCTTTTTTTTGTTGTTTTACATCTTGTGCCTAAACCAGTCTCAGTGACAATATCTATACACTAATCTTAAGTGACAGATTTCAATGAGGTAAGTCTACAGTGACCTCTTAAAATGAAGATGAGTGGTGGCTACTACAGAAGAGCTGCAGTCAGATGTTCTGAAGACATAAAGAGAACTTTGGGAGTATCTGTGGCCAGGTACTGAGAAAAATCTATTGAATATACCTGAAAAGATTACCTGCAAACTTTATTGCATCCATACTGATAACTGAAGAACATGGAAGAGTTGCTTGGAGGCTTGAAGCAGTAAGAGAATGGAAGGAGGCAGTAGTCTTCAAAACAGAACATCTGATAGGCAGTTAGCATGTATGTCTGCAAGGCCCAAAGCTGTGATCATTTACCTACTTCCTCAGACCTAGGAAAGTACAAACACAGGGAACTGCGCAACTGGTCTGCAACAATCTAGAAAACTTCCAGCAGCGCTTAGTCCAGCTCTGTCATGTATCTGCCAAGTTTCCAAATGTCCTCGTATTCTGCCAGAGTAGCAAGCACAGAGTACCCAGAACAGTTATTATATGCTGTAGCAAGGAGGCGTGGAGGAAAAATTTTGACCTTGGAGACAGGCATATGCCTAAAGCTACTCCTGTCTTCTCTTGTACAAAGTTCAAACTGTACAGACTGGATCAACACAGGTTTCGCTTGCCGACAGCCCTAACGGGTCCCGGGGAAGTGCTTTTCGGCCTCCCGTGGGAGGCAGGAGGCGATGCCGGGCGGGTCCGGGCCTCCCCCGACCCTCACAGCGCTCCTGAGCGGCACAGGCCGGGCCGCAGTGCTCGCCTCGCCTCCCGGCCTTCAACCGCCGGACGTCTCCCGTCCTCGGTC
>WHYT01017476.1:432937-444261 GCA_009806455.1 Tetrax tetrax | reverse complement strand
GGGCCGCCCCGCCAACCGCCCCTCGCCGCCCCTCAGCCCGGAGCGCCTCGGCGCCGCGGAGCATGCGCGAGGGACGGGTAGCGCCTGCGCGGTACAGCCCGGAGCGCCGCGGGGGGCGGGCTGTGGGCACGGCGCAGCGGCCGGGTGACGGCGGCGGCTCCTTCCGGGCGGCAGCGGCGTCGCCGGCCGCGTCCCTCGCTCTCAAAATGGCGGACAGAGGCACCGGAGGGCCCGGAGCTGGAGCGGCGGGAGCAGCGGGCGGCCGGCTCCCCGTGCAGCCCCAGGAGCGAGCCATGGTGAGGCTGCAGCCCGGCGCGGTTCCCCTTGCCCCCGCTCGGGGGCAGCCTGTGCCCTGCCCGCGCTGCGACCCTGCCGCTCGGTCGAGCTTTTCCGGCCGCGGAGGGAGCCGGCGCCCCCTGCTCGAGGGGCGGCGCCGCGGGGGTTGCGTCCTCCGTGGCGGGGCTGCCGTGCGGCGCTGCGGAGGGGAGGGGCGGGCCGGGCCGGGCCGGGTCCGCGCCGTTGTGCGCCCGCTGTTGCCGGCGGGTGGTGGCGGCACCTGCTGAGGCGGCCGCGGGCTGTGGGGCCGGAGCGTGGGGCGGAGAGCGGGTGGCCGGCCCCCCGCCCTGCCCTGCCCGGCACGGCACGGCCCCGATCCCGGCGGGTTGCGGCCCTGACGGCTGCCTCTGCCCCGAAGAGCCGGCCCTGCCCTGGGCCCGGCAAGCCTCTGCCAGGCGGCCCAGAGGGCTTGTCGACAGACCCCGCAGTGTCTCTCACCCGCTGTCCTGTGTCTTTATTTGACGGGGACGTAATTAAACGAGATCAGACTTCAGAAAGCTTCAGAGGCGTCCTTAAAACGTTATAGTGTATATCTGCATCTTTAGCACCTTTCTAATTAAAGATGACTTCACTGTGGAACAAAAAAAAAGGCTGAGTAACAGGTTATTGTTCTACAGAATGTAAATGAAGCAACAAACAGTAAAGTTTAGAAACGGTGTAGATGGAGACAATTGTTTATTTGCTGAACAGAATCATCATCCTTTTTCCCCCCTGCGAATTACTTTAGTCACCTGTGGATTTAATATTCCCTTACTGATCATAACTTGGTGTTGAATCTGTCTGGTGGTGGTAGGTAAGGGCCTGCTGTGCTTTCCCTCACAACGTTGTGAAATAATTACTATGTTGCAAACACTTTTGCTAGAGGAGTTTAAAACCCGAAGGCTGTCAGTTTAAGAAAGGGAATCTGAACGTGTATCAGAAACCTTACATTTTATGTTTAATTTTCCTGTAACAACTTTAATACATAGTATGATTTTGAAACTCTTGACTGTGGATGTTTAAAAGTTGGGCACTGGCAAGCCTGTAGAATAGCTGCTATTTACATGATGCTGCACACCATTAATAAAATTGGGAAGATATAAATAGGGAGATGTTTACTCATGGAACATCTCTTGCAGGTGGCAATGCTAAGCCAACAACCATTGTTTGTTTTACCGTTCCCCTCAGAATTGTAAGGGTACATGCAAATCATGAGGAGGCAGTTTGTGACTACAAAGCTATTTCTGAAGTGAGGTGTATTTCTGTGGCCATAGCAGGCCTATGTGTGGATTTTTTTTTTTCTATATTAGAAAAAAAACTTTATTTCAAACTAGTAAAAATGTAATTTGATTGCATTGTAGTGTCAAAAAATGCAACCCGAGTCAGGCAACTTCTTAAGCTTGAGAGCCATGTATAGAGTCAAGGAGGTCCTGAGGGCAATAGTTGCAATCAGCAGCAAAGCCATGCAGTCAGCCTTTCATTCTTCAGGGGCATCCAGCCCAACTCAGTTGTTTCTTCTGTGTGCTTAACTCCAGCTCTTTGAGTGGAATGACTGTAGCTGGAAATACCTGAGTTGGCATTTCACTGCATTAGTTGAAGTCAAGTTCCATCTCTGCCCTCTTCTTCTCTAGAGTGGCTGTATTGCTTCCTGAGCTGAGCTGTCCTGAAAGAGAGAGGGGCTGAGTTTGGGCTGTACTGGCACTGATTAAGTAGTGAACCTGGTCTTCCAAACTTAAGTTTACTTTCTTTTCTTTCCCAACAGTATCTGCAGTTTGCTTGGCTGAATGATGGGCTGGATTTGGCTTGTCTAGTAGTTGGCTAGCAGGCATTGCCAGTGGCCTAATAAATGCCTGCTTTGCAGGCTGGATCCAGCCCTTTCATTGGTTGTCCATCTGTATTGTAAACAAATTCCAATTTGACTCCTGCCTGCTTTAGTGACTGCTGTCTGGAATATACAAGTAGGGTTTGGGTATTACAATTTTTCAAAGATATTAATTTGTACTAAATCTTCAAATTTTGATGTCTGTGTACCTTCTCAGTACTGTTTGTGAAGAAAAGGGATCTTTTTCAGAAGTCTCATCTTTTGTGATCAGTCAATATTCATATACACAACTATAGATGTAAGTGGGGTAGTGGCATACAAGGAGAGAAAAGCCTTATTATTAGGATATTGCCTTTAAAGGCACAAAAATAACTTGATTTTGAATTTTAATCCTGGAAAGCAAAACGTGATACAAGCACTTGTGCGTTCTAAAGTGTTTCAGATCTTGTTTTATGTCATTCAATGCTGTTATATAGTTGAGAAAATACATATGAGGAGCCTTACTTCTGTAGCTGTGTTGTAATCAAGTAGTAATATGGAGGGGATATTCATATTCCTATGCAGGTTATTTCTGAGGTTAATGAAATCTCAGTCAGGTATCTTATTTTGGAGTTGCAGTGGCTTCTTCCAGTTTTAAATCTAAACTCTCCTAAACTGAATTAACCTGCTTAGACCCAACATGTCCGTATAATTTTACATGAGTTTATGTTAAGTTAAATTAGTTTAAAATTTCATCCTTAGGTAAATTAGTGTATCCTTTTGTGTAAGTAAGCCCTGAATTGGATGTAGTCAAAGCCACTGCTGTTAGAGCAGTGCAGTGTATTAGCAGAACAGTGTATACTTTACCCTTGTATCAGTGTCCAAGAAGTGGAGTTTATGAAGTTGCAACAGGTAACGGGAGCATCACCAAGATCCTGCTTGCGTACTTATATGTTTAGCACTCTATTGAAGTGCTTTCATTTTGTTATGGCTTTGAGTGGGGCTGTGGTTTTTTCTTCCTTGTCTGCTTTCATCTTTACTCGTAACTCTTGATAACTTTTTGTGGCTTTTGTTAGTGCAGGAGTGAACTGTGATTGTGAAGATATCTGTTATCTTTGCTCAAGTCCACATAAAGTACACAAATTATGGTTGCTGTAATACTGTTATGGTGCTGCAAGACATATGTGGCTCCAGAGAATGTAGCTGCAGATGTTCCTGGTAGCATGCAACTGTTTTAAGTGTCTTCAAGATCTCAGAGCCGTAGCGAAGCTAGGGATAAGCAGGTTGGTTTTGGTGTGTAAGGGAAAGCATTTTGGAGATGCTGAGTTAGTGCTAGATACAGATAGATTTGCCTGAATTCTGTTACATGTTTGTTCACTTCAGAATTAGACTACATATAAAATGGATCTTAATTATAATTGGAAAACTGTGTGGGTACAAGACAAGTTTGAGTACACAAGCATCAATACAAAAACCTAGTATAAACACATGTCAGCATTCTTCCCTCCCTCCCCTCTCCCCAATGTAACTATATCAAATTAATGAATTGCTACTTTATTAATATCCACTGGAGCCACAATTTTTGAAGTGCGGTCGTGCTAAGAAATTTGACGGAGACTCTGTTCCCTCAAATGTAGGAGACCATAGCATGGATGTTAAGGATCAAACAAGGAAAGAATCAAAGCCTTTCCTTCGTTTCGCTAGAAACAAAATAAAAAAGATCTGTCAAATGAACAGTCAGACCTTAAAGAAAAAATTCTATTTTAAAGTGTTACAGAATACTAAAAATAACTCTGCAAAGGTAATGATTTTGCTGTTTTTCTAGGAAGAATGGCTTTTTTTTTTTTTTTCAAAATATGAATTTTGTGTATAGTTTTGCTTTAATGCCTGATACCAAATTCCTATTTTTCCTAGTGTTGAGGTTTTAATTGTACATTGCTATCTACCTAATGCAGGTTTGACAAAAAAATTGGAACATGAAAGTTGTTTAGATTGCATGCCCCAAAGTCTTGGGAATTCTAGAATTTCTAGCTACTCTGTTTTGCCTGTTGAATCTACTTAGTAATATCCTGCTAATTTTGTACCATATTTGGGCTAGAGTGTGCAGTTGGTAGGCAGTATGGTATCTACAGCATGACAAATGGAGACATACAGGCCATGATTTCCCTTGAAACGTCTCCTTGGGCACCTGTTTGCTTCCAAGTACTTACCCCCGTGAATTGAGGCTCCAGTCTTCTGATTTTGGAGATGAGTGTGATTTAACACTGATACTTGACTTGAAGTTTCAAAGAGGTGGAACAGCTTGGGTCTATGTGTTGTTGGCCCTGAAGACTACATTAGTTTTAGCTGTCCAGCAGCCAGAACAGTAACCCGTGGTGCTGGTGGTTACTTTTGCTTCTCTGGTTGTCACTGGTTCAGCTGAAGTGGTAGTCATTAGAGACTCCTGGAATCAAGGTAGATTCATTCCACTGTAGACAAAGCTTTAGTAGGTTGCGCTGTTGTTATGGATTTCATTCCCAGTGGGCAAACACCTGCATTGTTAAAGCATCTTTTAACATTAATTGGCACCCTGCTTTGGCTTAGGGGCCAAAGTCTAAATGAATGTAGAGATCAAACAGTTCTTTTGTGTCTTCAGGTCAGAGTTGTTGTTTTGTTAGGACAATGTTAGGCAGTCTTGAATGTTACCCATGTTGTGCCAGTAGAAAATAACTTTAGAGAACAAACTTACTTCTTTTAGTGTTATTACTGATATCCAGAGCAGACCGAAGTTTGATACATGGCTGGTTCCTAGCTATGTTATATAAAGGAGTCATGTGACTGACATGTCAGAAAACAGGCATTTTGTAATTTAGTTCTAAACAGTCATTTTATAAGCTTAGGTTCTATACTAAAACATTAGGTATACTTTGTCAGAGAACGTGGAACACATAATGAACAGTTACCTAGTGCTTTTGTGACCAAAAACTACAGTGGGCTTCCAGTTTAACTCCCTGATCTGTGCCCTGCCTGAGATAGTAGAATTTATGCTCCTAAAAAATTCAATTTGGTATAAGGCAGGGAAGAACAAATATGCTAATTAATTTCTAGTGCTTATTTTTGAAGCCTCTTCTTTGGGGAATATGCATCTTTGACGTTGTAATAGATTGCCTTGTCGCCTTGGTTTTTTTACTAAAAATAATGCCTGGATGTTCTGTACTGCAGTTGGGTCTTATTTTCAGTGCATTAGAAAACTGGTAATTGTAAACCAAAATAAGCAGAAGGAAAAGTTGAACTAAAAATTTAAAAGCAGAACCTTATATGAAAATGTTAGTTCAAGAGTTTTTTGAAGTTTGTTTTCTAAAGACATTTTAAGTATTCTGCATACTTATCAAAGAACTTCTGCATGTTTATCATGTTAAAGTGTCTTTTATGGTTGCTCAATTGGGTAGACAATATCAGCATAAAGGTTTTCTGGGATCTATTGTTCTGCTAATTTCTGTTTAACTAGTAACAACTGTTCTGTACATTAAAGTAAAGCAGCCTTTTGCATTCGGTGTTTATGTTGAATGCATCTGCTTGAAATTAGTATGTCCCTAGCATTTTATATTTTTACTTTTAAAAGTATTTTTTTTTCTGCTTCTACCAGCTGTTTTGCCAGGCAGCTAGTATTGCCATCTCATGCTTGACAGATTTATGTCATGCACAAACTAAGATTTTTTTTGCTACTCCTTTAAACTGGAATATTGTACCAGGTATAGGTTTTTGTTTGTGCTACAGGCAATGTCTATTCTAGACATTCTATGATTCTATGATAATTTGTTACTTAATGTTTATAAATATTAATATTACTTTTTTTTCACTGATTACATTATGTGTATTTCTAAAAATGTCGTCTTGAAATGTATGCACTTCCCTTCTTCCCTCTGGTTCCATACTTCCTGTCCTCCCTTCTCTGGATAACATTTAAATAGAATTAAAAGCTTTGCACAAGCATGCTTGAAGTGCTTGTGAGTTAGACTATGTGAGAACCCATTCTACACTCCTGGCAGATTTTCAGGAAAGCTTAACCCTGTGTTTCTTGAAGCTATGATGTGCTCTGTTCCAAGAACACAGAAGCTAAACTTATACCATCTCTTGGGAACACGGCTTATTAAGATAGAAGAGCTCCCAACTGGGTTTCTCTTGTGCTTTGGAAAGAAAGCATACCAAGGGGTCAGATCCCACATCCTCTCTCATTTGAACAAATACAGTAACCAAACTGGGAGGAGAAGTTGCTAAAATCATAGTGCAGTATAGGTAAGTTAAAACAAAAACTAAAAACAGTTTACAGGAGGAACGATATTTAAGGAGGAACATTGAATTCTGGACTTCAGTTATGATAGGAATAATTTACTTCCACTCATTTTAAATCAGACATATAAAAAATAGACAAAAGTGATCAAGGAATCCAGTTTTCAGTTACAGTTTTAGTTACAGTTCTCTCTTTGTGAGAACTCCTAGCTAAGTGTGATATTTTTCTTCTTTAAGTGTTGTTATGCAAGTATTTGGTAAACTTGGATTTGATTTTCAGTTGCTTTTTTCAATTTGATGTCTTGCCCTATATAAGCATAATTTTTATTAAAAATTTTTTGCTAGGTAGTTGAGAAATTTGGACAACTTAATTAAAATAAAAAGGCTGTCAGCTAATTTGTTTCCTTTTCCTTTTGTTCCTTAGTACTGTGAATATGTGAAAATAAATATATACCTATATATTTGAGTGCATGGATGAGTATGTATCAGAATGCATAAGTATTACATGCATGTGTATGCTAAATTTTTGTGACTGATATGGTGATCACAGTGGTGCTTACCACTCAGGTAATAAATATGTTCCTGATCTAGAACTTCTGTTAGAATTGAAATTCCCTTCATTTCATGGATGAATCTTAATTTTCAGGTATTTAAGGATGGGTTGAATGCTTTGTGATTCAAGAAATCTGATTAGACTGTTCAGCTTGCACTTATCAGGATATTCTAGGATGATTTGAGGACAAGTTTGTTCTCCTGGTTGACCGTGTTATCTATGGCTTCTCTTTTCCATCAGTGTCTGCCGTGCATTTTCTTCGATAACTTTGAGTTCATGGATCACCGTGATAAGTAAAGTAATGGACTACCTTAGGGTAATGCTAAGGAAGGTTGATGGCAAAAGTATCGGTAGAAGCCTCAGGCTAAAACTAAACATATTAGAAGTGTAGTGTGTCTTATTAAAGCCATAAAGCAAGTGTTTAGAGTGACTACAATGTGGAATAAATCTCCTTTAACAGGTTAGTTTTGGATAATGGATGTTATTGTTAATCTAGGTTGTTTGAACATGGTATCTCATTTCTATTTCTTCTGTTTAAATTTTGAAATTATCTATATCAGGTAGACATTTTTTTTTTAGAAACAAATATGCAATTTTTACATTGTTTGCAGATCTGGCTTTTAGAGTACTGGGACTGCAGCACTTTGGACTGCATGTGTCTAGATACAGTTCTCTTCTTGGAGAGTTCTTCTAGGTAGTAAACTAGGGAGCTGTAGTCTTATAAATCTGTTATTTAATCCCTTATGCCCATCAGTTTTGGGGGGCAATCCATTGATTTGGTTGATGTAGGTTTCATTTTAAGTTAGAAATCAGGTAGTTTTGCCTTTCACATAGAACGTTTTGCATTTTTATCCTTTGAAAATATTGAATAGTGTACTACTTCAAGCCTTCTCTCAATCCAAACTTTTTAGTGGTTGCTTTGCTCACTCTCTGCTTGCTGGCCTAGAGGAAGTTCCCTTTAGAGATATTTGTGAAGTTACAGGTTTGTTTTTTTTGTTTGTGTTTTTTTTTTTTTTTTTCCCCAAACCAAATTTTGGAGCATAAATCAAGGTTGTGTATGATGGGAAGTTGTCTTTAGGAGCCTTGATGGTGAGCTTGTTATCTGATTTGCAATGGGGAAAACCAAAAGGTATTTCTAAATAATGGGAGTACTGTGAAAGAAAGAGTATTCACACTTGAAGAACAGAAATAGAACAATTGGAGAGAACTGTTCAGAAAGCTACAGTAGTTGCACGTGAAATTGGGGACTTAAGAAAATAAGAACCTCAAGCCAAAACATGAGTACTTTTATTAATTGTTTTACAAATATGAAATTGCATTTTAGTCTGGTTTCTCAAGGACATTACGCTTATATAATCAGTTGGGCTTCTTTCTTCCTCAGTAACTATTGAACCCTGATGGCCAGTTTCAACAAGATTTTACTGAAGGGTAACAATTTCAAAGACTGTTAAGTTGCTGCGTGTTTTGTGACTATCAGTAGGCTAAGGAGTGAATTCCAAACTTATTTCCCAGCTAAGACAGGGAAATCCTCTGCTGCTGTTGCTCTTTCCATTTGTTGGCAGCTCCCAGACGTCAAGATTTGTGTATTGGCCGGCCTGTTGGCAAGCATGTGATTGAAAACTAATTAGCGCGCAGGTTGCTCTACAGTAGCGCAGCATAGCGCTTGTCAGCTCTTGCTTCTGAGTGTTTGTGAGGGGAACGGAGGTTACTGTGGTGGGTACTGAAAGGAAAATAGCAGAGAAATTCTTGGGGAGCAATGCTTTCTTGGGTGTTATTGCTCACAGACCTGACTTCTGATGTGGAAGAGAATTCTGGATTCACAGTAGAAGTCCTTAATCCTATTTACTTTAAATTTATTTAAGCATTGTTGTTTATCCATGGGTGTCCTTTTCTTGCAGTGGTGTGACGAAAGATTCAACTTCCAAGCTACGTTTTTACAGTGCTTGGCAAAACATGTGCCAAATATTTACTCAGCTGAAATGGACCCCTTGCTGGAGAAACAAGAAGAAATGGTCCAAGCAGCAATATTGTACCCCCTGGAATGTTATTTGTTTGGGGAAGACCCAGATATATTCCTGGAGAAACTACAACAGAGTGGAACCTCCCAGCTCTGTGGGAAGGTGTTCAAAGGAGGGGAGACAACATACTCGTGCAGGTAAGAATGAAGATATGTTATCATGTTCCAATGTAAGATAATGCAGCAAAGTGGTTTAATAAAATTAGTTGCGCTGCTAACTAGTCATTGCTTATGTCATGGTAGGTCTTTGCTTAACTGACAGTGGCATTGGTTCAGATTTCAAACCACTTTACAGTGAGAAAAATTGCATATGAAAGGCAGAGCAATAGGGCAGGAAATGGGAAGAATAAAGGTACTGAAAGCAATTGGTTAAAAAGATTGGATGATAGGGTATGGGTATGAGGTCTGTACCTGAATTGAGGGAGAACAGGCATAAAAATCTGTGTGCTGTACAGTACTCATCCTTTCAAAGTCCGAAACGGAGTCCAAAATTTCTGAGCATCATCTATCCTTTGCTTCAGCAATAGCTGTGTGATCAATGGTCATTTTTTCACCTTCTTTCTCATCCTGGAGTATATTAAGGTGGCAACTCATTAATTTGATGTAATTTATTTTATTAACTATTTTCATACAAATATATTAATTAATATAAATAATTTATTTAAAAGCTAGAGGTCTTTGTGGTAGATGTAAAGATTGTAACTGTGCTGGCAATTCATTAGTATTACTATAATGCTATTGTCGTAATTTTCAGTTTATTTTAAAAGCCTAGAAAATTTAATCAGAAATGCCAAAAGGATATTATTAAGCATGAAGAATATTATTATGGCTAAAAAAATCCAACCTTTACAATTTAGGAAATGTCAAAATGAAAGCTCTCTGTAAACTTTGTGAATTACACTGTAAGGTTTTAATAAATCAAATACTCTTCAACTTTTTCTAGGGATAAGTTAGGGTTGTGTATGAAGGGAGAATAGACATTGGATTGTATGAAGGAAAAGAATGGTCAAGGCAGTTTAGTGCTGTTATAACAAGAATAATTCTGTTCCTGCCTCTGCAGAGTTTTTGTGTGATAGTAGGCAAAATGACAAAGCTATATTTCTCAAAAGTCTGTTTTTTTGTTTTTTTTTTTTTGAATTTGTCTTGCAAAAATGTGGTAGTATTTATACAAAATACTGTATTTACCACCGCAACTGAAGCTTTAGTCTTTTAAAATGCTAAAAATAATAGATACTCTGAAATATTAAAATCTAAATACCTTGAATTGGGTATCCAAATCTAGCAGGCACTTCTGGCTTAATTTTTCTTTGTTTTAACTCAACTTGCAGTAAATTTATGGTAATGAATATTAGTGAAGTATTAAATTATTGTAATGATTATTATAATCTAATGGTTTGAAAAGGAATTCATTCTGGAATCAGAGTTATTGTACTGTTTTAGTTGTAATAATAAAGGAGGCTTGAACTAGATGTTGAACAATGGCATAAAACAAAAAATGTGATATGTTATCATTAAACACGTTATCTACAGTTTGCACAGAATGAAAGAGCATTTAAAGAAAAAAGAGTGACCATGTTTTAGGGGGAAAAAAGCAATATAAAAAAAAAAAAGCATATATGTATGTGGAGCATAGAAAAAAAAAAAAAAAGGAATTAGATTACCCATGACTGTAATTCTTAATTTTCAGGTATTTTTAGTGCATGACTGAAGCTGTTGAAATTAAATTTCAAAGTATATATTTTTTAGCTCATCTCATATTATCTTTAGATTTTAACTTCTAACTGCTTAAAAAGTTAGAAACATAACCTAGCAGAATTGTAGCAAAAGTTTCATTAGCAAACTGGCCACAGTTTTGGAAACAATAATAAAGGTTATTGCAGAGTTGTCATGGTTTTTAATAGCTGCTTTTTCTTAGCAAAACCAGAAATGTGTTAGCAATAAGTTTTGAAAGTGGAAATCAAACATGTTTCTGATAAAATCTGATATCTTCTAATACATGATTCAAGTCTAATGAGACTGGCTTTTATCTCCTTTTTGAGATGTGGAGTAGCCAATGCTTTTATAATTTGAATCTGTTGCTAATCTCTGTTTTTCAGAGCAGCATTTTCTTTTGTGCATGAAAATTCTGTGTTTGCTTTAGAAAGTTTTTGAGTTACCATTTTTGTTGCAGAGACTGTGCAGTTGATCCAACTTGTGTACTCTGTATGGACTGCTTCCAGAATAGCATTCACAAGAACCACCGGTACAAGGTAGAAAACTCTTATATTAAGAAATTGTTCTTTTGTAGCTTTCGAGAAGACTTCTAATTGAAGATATAATAAACTGCATATAAACTGTTAGTAATTGTAAAAAAAAAAAAAAAAAAAAAT
>WHYT01017476.1:412368-426965 GCA_009806455.1 Tetrax tetrax | reverse complement strand
GTGTGTATGTAATATGGGGCTCAGAAAAGCAATCCTTCACTTTAGAATCCCCACTCCAGGCTTCTAGGGATCATTTCTTCCTTAATGATTCCAAATCAATGTCTTCACTATGCCAGAAATATAAAGCCCTTTTTGCCTGAATGTATCCTTAAAACCAGATAATTTTAAGTGTTCATGTCTGAGATAAGGTGTGCACTTCCCAGGCACGTTTGGGTTTGGTGGTTTTTTTTGGTTTGTTTTTTTTTTTGGTTTGTTTTTTTTTGGTGGTTTTTTTTTTTGGTTTGTTTTTTTTAGTTATTTTTAAACTTTGATGTCTGAACATACTTTGTTCGTACTTCCACAATTTTGTTTTTTGAAGCATTACCTGAAGCTTAAATAATTACACTTTTTTTAGGCATAGTTCTGAGGAAATTTTATTTTTACCCTTTAAGTTTACATTAGATGTATCTTAATGTCATTTTACTGTGACTTCTATTAATGTTGATAGCATTGGAGGTACCATTGCATCATGTAATTTTTCACTATTTTTGTTGTTTATAGATCCTTTCATGTGGTTTCCTTTGATTTCTTCTACAGACTGAGGGAGAGCAGCATGTCTTACTACAAAATTATTGTTTGGAGTATCTCTATGCACAGCTTTGCATTTTCCTCCAGCTCTATCATTTTTGCTTAACATACGTTAATGCTTGAAAAACCAAACTCTTAAGAAATAGTGGAAAAGTAATTCAGTATGTTTACAACTTGGTTCAATTAGATTATTCTTAGCACTAGTTGTTTATTTTTTTTTCCATTCTGCTCCAAACTTTAAGATGATAATAGCTTTGTCAGTTTGGGGAAAAAAATAATTACCCAAGGCATTTATATTCTTAATTACCAAGATCTACCATGTGCTTATCCAAAATTAAGTAGGTACACACAGCAATATTTATAGACCGTGATTTCATTGGCAGACTTTTTAGATTGTATGTTTGACTCCAGATTATTCTTCTAATACTCATCAGGTCAGAAAACTGTTATTCGGAGCTTTGGAAGTAATTGGTCATGTTGATGCATTTTCACTTGTCTTCCACTACATTTTTCTCTTTTCCATCATATGGACACAACATGATTTTACTTGATTTTTTTTTTTGAGAAGCAATCTGCTTCATAAATGGATAAATGTGACTGTATTTAAGAATTTTTCAAAAACGTAATTTTTAGCTATATTAAACATAACACTTTCTGTTTTTTTTTTTTTTTTTTTTTTCCAAACGCTACTTATGTTTTCTGCTCTGGGAAGGAAAAAACCGAAAATTATATCGTGTAACTTTCATGACAGACACACAAGTTATTTTGCAGCTGTCAAAGTGTCTTTTTAGGACTTAGCTTTTGAAATCACTCTCAGACTTAATCTTGCTTGATGCTTTTGTTTGTTCATTTTGTTTATTTTTCTTGTTTATTTTTTAAATTCCAGGAAGAATTTCAGGTGGAGCTGCTAGTAGAATATCCTTTACGATGTCTTGTCTTGGTTGCTCAGGTTGCTGCAGAGATGTGGAGAAGGAATGGACTCTCCTTGATAAGCCAGGTACTCCCTACAGTATTCAGTACTGAGTTGGTCCTAATGGTGTATGCAAGTATTTCTCAGTAATGCTCCCAGTGGCGGTTTCATCCGGTGCTGAAGGAGGTCACGTGGGTCACTCCTACACTGAATAGAAAGGTTTCTGTGTGGGAATTTAGGTGACTGGGTTTTATTTCTAGCTTAATCAATGGCTTGTCTCCCAGTATTAGACAAGTATTTTCATCTGTCTTGTGACTGTTTCTGACTCTTTGAAATGGTATGAAACTTACTGCTGTCTATTGTAAACTACTTTCAGATCTGATAAAGAAATCACTGCATATGTACTGTTAGTACTATTGCTAATAACATAAAATGTTAGAAGAATCTCTTAGTGCATGGTAATTATTATATGCAAAAGTTAAACTATTTTAATCATACTAAACTTTTAAGTGCCATGTAACTGGATATTATAAACATTTTATAACACTTGTGGGCTTTTTTGTTGCAAGAGTAAAGGTCAAAGGAAGAGTCTACCCTTAAGTACTTGTGTTTTGCCTCCTTTGGCTTCGATTTTTTTTTTTTTTTTTTTTTTTTTTTTTTATATTACACAATCTATCAGATTGTGTATTGCAGAGGTGCCCTTAGTACTTTGGAATTAAAGTCACATATGAAAAGCTTTATTCTTGGAAAGTGTATTTATTTCTTATCTTTTCTCATTCTTGGAAACACATACATATTCTGTTTTTGTAGGCAATTTGAGTGATCTTAAGAGACTTTTTGTTAATACTGCAGAAAATATGAACCTCTTTCTGCGTCATATTTGTATATGAAATTACTGGATTTGGTTGCATTGACATTAATAACAACATTATATCCCATGTATATATGCATATGCTGAAAGGAAGGTGATATATGGAAAAGGTGATCTGGTCTTTTGGATTAAAGCCCTCTTTTCGCACAATGTTTTTGCCTTGTATCTATTTCTTGTACCTGAGTATTGATTGCTTCATTCTTAAGTGCAGACTTGGTAATAATTTTCTTTGCTTAAAAATGCTTTCTGAATGATTTCTTTGCCTTAATTTCTCTCTCACATAAATGCGTATGGAAAGGATTAATAATACTGTATGATGTAGACAATTCACTTAATGAGCTTTATCTGGGTGGATCAGAAGTATGTCAGTTCACAGGGATATTTTGAATATTTTCTAGATCTGAGATGGGATCTCTGAAAAAAACAGAGTTAGATTTCCTTGGATGATTCTGTTCAAGGAGTGTCATAAATGTTTGACAGAATACTCACACAGAAGAGCAAGTAATGCCAATGCAGGGGAAGAATTTGGTCTGGACTGCAAACATCTTCAGGTGTACAGAAAGCTGTTAAGCAGCTTTTTTAAACTTAAGGTTTTTTAAAAAATCGAAGTTTCCTAACACATTTGTTGAGGCTTTCTGTAGTCTATTGTCAGATAAAACTGGATGCATAAAAAAGGTAGATGAAACTGTTGGAATACTACTGAGAGCCCTTGGGATGAAATAATTTTGAAGAGAAGAAATTAGGTGAGATGAATTTGCTTGAAAATCATGAACAGGCTAATTCTCTGAAACAAACATAATAATCAGCTATTCTACCAACTCTTTTTTTCATTTTAAAAAATTCTTTTCAATATTAATATTATCTCCTGTTTTACAGAATTCTGAATGTCAGTTGAATGAAGAAGTTATGGAGCACTCTAAGAGGGTGTTTCCTTCTGTGATAAAATACATTGTAGATATGCTTATATGGGAAGAAGAGAAGGAACTGCCTCCAGAGCTCACAATTAGGTAGGGAGTATTTCCAACTTTCTCTTCAAGGCGTTAGAAACTGTTATAATAATTTTGCCTGTGGTATTCTTACAGTCATGCAAACATAGTAGTGCCAAAATCCCAGTAAACAGCACTGTAGCATTTTTGACCTACAGTTATATAGAGAAAAGCTTTTGATACTTCATGGAAGAATTATTGTGTGATTGTGCTCCATCAAAATGGAAGACGACTGTTGTGTGTCATGTTAAAAAGACAAATTGGATCATAAAACAGCAGAGGGAGGAAAAAATAATGGAATAATGAAATAACTTACAATCTCTTTTGTGTTTGGTACATGGTTTCTGTGCCTTATTTTGGTATAGATGGTGAAGGAATTTTTGGGTGTGTCTTTGGTGTGAAGAACATGCTTAATTTTCCTTATAATTTTTTTGTATTTGATGTTTCTTTCAAGCAATCAAATGAGCGGTTGCCTGTATTGGATAGGACACTATTTACAATTTAATTTTAATTTGTATGATGATATGTTGGCTTTTTCCCAGTAGAGAGAAGGTAGACAGCTACTACTGTGTCCTTTTCAATGATGAGCATCATTCTTACGATCATGTCATCTATAGCCTGCAAAGGGCACTTGGCTGTGAACTCGGTGAAGCCCAGTTGCACACTACTGCCATAGATAAAGAGGTTAGTACATTCTGGATATAGGAGAAAGTAACTTTTTAATCATTAAGAAGTACTGATATAGTCTCTTGATCATAAAATCTTTGTTTCTGGGATGCTGGAGCTTAAGGAGAGAGGAAGACGTTGCAGAATAACTGTTAATCAGCACTTGCTTCAAGAAAGTTTTTAAACTGTATTATTTTCTTTTTCTTCAGGACAAAACCCTGTTTCTTGAGAAAGGGAAGAGATTATTTATCTGAAGTTGCTCCTTTCATGTTTGGCATATTTTCTTTACGTTGTTTTTCTCAGTTGAGATTAATGGTTTATTTTAATGGTATTTGTCTGAAAAATATGCAAGTCAGCAATATGCATATTCAGTTACATTTAACCAGAAATGTACCTTGCATGTTGCAAGAATTAGTGCTCGTTCTGGCTCAGACTTCGTTTGAAAATCTTAGAACTTCAAATTAAACAAATGAAACCAGGAAGAATCTATGAAGGAATGTGAGTGAACCTGACAATTTTACTCCTTCCTTTTTCAAACTGATGTTCCATCTAAAGATTGTACACTAGTAATGTAAATTCTTTTTTTCCACTGGGAGAGAAAAAAAAGAATGATTAGTGTTTGAATTATTTTAATTGCAACCATAGTTTTTGCCTCACAAATGTACGAAACTTATGCGTTTGCACACAGAGAAACTTTGTCTATAGCTGAATATGTGTTTGTTCTATATTTACATATAAACAATCTTACTAATATTAGAATCCTTTCTTAAAAAGAAAACACAAGTTTTTACAGATTATATTTCTCTTCAGTCAGGTAATGAAAACTTAGTTGTGTTTAGTGGTGTCAGTCTTAAGCAATTACAAGGCTTGTCCTGCAGTTGCATGCTTTGTAAAATATGGATACACATGTATGCTTATAGAGTAACTTTTAAAGATTTCCATTATGAAGGTTCCTTTTGATTGAAACTTAAATTTTAGATCCAGAGTTGATCACACTTTTCATTTTACAAAGCACCTGCTACAGCACAGGACTAGGTTATATTTATAATTATAATTAATGTTATAACAACATATAGCTACTTCTTGAAGAATCATACAATCATAGAATGGTTAGGGTTGGAAGGGACCTTTAAAGGTCATCTAGTCCAACCCCCCCTGCAAGGAGCAGGGACGTCTCCAAACAGATCAGGTTGCTCAGAGACTCATCCAACCTGGCCTTGAATGTTTCCAGGGATGGGGCATCCACCACCTCTCTGCGCAATCTGTTCCACTGTTCCACCACCCTCAGTGTAAAATATTTTTTTTTCTTATATCAAGTCCGAATCTGCTTCCTTCTGTTTTAAAACCATTACTCCTTGTCCTATCACAACAAGCCCTGCTAGATAGTTTCTCCTCATCTTTCTTATAAGCCTCCTTCAGGTACTGGAAGGCCACTATAAGGTCTCCTCGGAGCCTCCTCTTCTCCAGGCTGAACAGCCCCAACTCTCTCAGCCTGTCCTCATAGGAGAGGTGCTCCAGCCCTCTGGTCATCTTTGTGGCCCTCATCTGGACTTGCTGCAACAGGTCCACATCCTTCTTATGTTGGGGGCTCCAGAACTGAATGAAGTACTCCAGGTAGAGTACTCTGACTGCTTGAACAAACTCTCTGTATTCTTCCCATGCTACCTGTCCTTGCTTCCACCTTCGGTAGGCTTCCTTTTTGTTTTTCAGTTTGTTCAGGGGCTCCTCGTTCATCGATGCAGACCTCTTAGCAGTTTTGCTCTACTTCCTCTTTGTTGGGATGCATCACTCCTGAGCTTGGAGGAGGTGCTCCTTGAATATCGATCAACTTTCCTCAGCCCCTTTTCCCTCTAGGGCTTTATCCCAGACTACTTTGCCCAGTAGATCCCTGAAGAGGCCAAAGTCTCCTCTCCTGAGGCCCAGAGAAGAGAGCTTGCTGCACGCTCCCCTTGCTGCCCTAAGGATCTTGAACTCCACCATCTCATGGTCACTGCAGCCAAGGTTGCCCTTGAGCTCCACATTCCCCACCAGCCCTTTGCTGTTGGTGAGAACAAGGTCCTATTTTCTTGCATGAAATTTGCCTGTGTGGAGAACTTGTTTTGGAAGCCCGTATCTCTGATTTCATTTGAGTGGAAGTTGAGGTCTAAGCTGGACCCTGCTATTTCATATACAGAACTAAGAAATATTAGGAAAGATTGTAGAAAAGCAATTCAGGATGAGCGTACTTTGTGCTAGGAAGAATGTAGGTGTGGTTTGTATTTAAAGTATTCTGCAGAGATCCTTCTCATCTGTTTTAATGTGTATATGAATTGTCTTTGTCCAATAATATTAAGGTAAGCAGACTTTACTTTGGTTTTTTGTTTATTTAATTAAAATAACTTCTTTTCTAAAGATAATTATGTTAATTCTGATTTGCTTCTAGATGGCTAAAAGCACCATGAGTGATGTTGGTCCCCATTTTTCTTTTACCTATTAAAAATATAGCAAAGATTAAGCTTGTTGCATTTTGGTTTTATATTTTTGTTTTATTTTGGTCTCATGCTCAATGTTTTCTTCACACAGGGTCGTAGAGCTGTAAAGGCAGGACATTATGCCTCTTGTCAGGAAGCAAAAGAAGAAATCAAGGTAACTTCCTAGAATTTTTTTCTTATTTCAAAAACTAAGAAATCAACCTCAGAATTATTGATACTGAAGACTTACTTGTCTGTTGTACAGTGTTTAACTTAGTACTTCCATGCTTTTATAACCTACCTGTGAACTTTTGGAAATTTACGCCACCATATTTTGTATAGATAGGTACAGATATCTTCAGAAATAAAACATCAAACTGATTTCTTTTTTGTTAAGGATTTGCCATTAACATGTGCTTGGGAGAGGTGATGGGTGGTGAAGACAAAAATGAAAATTCTTATTGTCCTGATTTTATATCTACTAATATTTACCTGACTCCTAGAGGCATTCTGAAAATGTTTCCCAGCGACCACTTCATGTGGAGGTTCTGCATGCTGATGTAATGGCTCACCAGAAGTTTGCATTGCGCCTTGGTTCTTGGCTGAACAAACTCATGAGCTATTCAAGTAAGCATAACTGATTTTTATTATGATAATACCATGTCAGTATTTGAATGACTAATTCTCTCAACAAATGTCTTTAGCAGCATTATATGATATTCCCTTATTAAAATACTTTCACATTCCTCCTGATTAGTAAGTAAATAATACAGTAGTATGGGTGTTGATATTAATCAGTATGGTTATCAATAGCAGTACTTTTCTGCTTGAAGCTCTCTCTGTTCCTCTAGAAGTTTTATTATCTTCAGTTTCAGCATCACGTGCCCTGTTTCACTGACTTCTTTGCTCAAGAGCTGCTCTCCCAGTGCTGGTGGAAAGCTGCAGGACATCTCTGTCAGTGAAAGCATACATTCTCTGCCTAAATAAATTCCTGCTTTAAATTTGATATCTGTGATTAATTAGATAGTGTCAGTAAACCAACCAAAGAAAAGTCTTAATTTAAAAATTTGTTCTGTAGTAGAAAGTCTATTTTAAACTTTCAAGCATTGTTCTGATGTTTGATGCTCAGTTTTAAAGAAGACTTATGAATCTAATTTTGATTTCTGTTACTGGATTTTGTCATACCTGTGTTTTGCCAAACTAAAACCATTATAAAATTCCTTTTCACCATACAAATATGCATAGATTAAGCTCTAATCACTGCTTATCATCCCTCTTGATAGGGTAAATCTGTTGGTCTACTTTAGCCTTTTTTGTAAGCTTGAATAATGAAGTTAATTTCTTAACTTTTTTCCTAAACACTTCCAATCTTTAACTTGAAATACATATATCAGAATTGTAACTTCTTGAAGTTCTTTGCAATGTCTTACAAATTTTAGCTTTCTGTTCTTTTCAACTTTGTACTTAATTCACTGATGATATTTCCTTGCTGCTCTGAGTTCCTCAGACAGTTCTTTTAATTGGTTTTGACTGTTTGATGGCTCATTTCAAGGTTTCTAGTGAAAGTTTGATTTTTATCCACATTTTTCTTCCTAGATAATTTTTCCTATTATTTTCAATTTTATGAGATTACTCTATTTAAAGTACAAACTGACAGCTAATTATTCAGCTCTTGACTCTGTATGAGTATAGACAAGTCAGTGTTAGTGGCCCAGCAAATCCTCAAAATGTTAGGTTTTTAAGCATTACCTTTTTAGCTGATGAGATAAGCTAAACCTAAAAAGGAGTCTCATGTTTGGTGTAGCATTTTAGGTTAGGACATTTTAATAGGCTAACTCATACTTTAATATGTTTTATGAGAGTCTTTAAGCACAAAGTTTGAAGTCTTAACATTCCTGTCCTTGTTCTTCTGGATTATATTATACATAGATGCTTTAAGAGTCTGGTGTTCTGTACTTGGGTGGAACTTTTTGGTGGTCTGGTGGTTCCTGCTCTTTTCCTGGTTTTGCTTCAAGTGGCAGAAGGTGGATCAGGAAGCATTCAATACTGTTTATTTCCAGATTGTCAGGAACTTGATTCATGACACTCCACTTTTCCTTTTGAATTTAGTAGTGTAAGAGCTCATTTCTAAATGTTAGTAACAGACGGGTAACTCTGATACGTTGATCCTCAAAACTGTTTCAGTAAGTACTGTATTTACTGATAGGTGCAAGAAAATATAAAATAACTCTTTGAAATTCTACAAAAATCTAGCTTTCAGGGCCCAAGACAGGGACTAGCTTTGACTTACCTAGCTCGTGCATTTCTGTGCTGACATAGTGAACTCTTCTTATAGATCTGCTTTGCAAAGCTTTCTAAATGCTTTTCGTTTTAAAATGATCTTCTGCTTCACTGGATTTATTTAATAAAGTAGGTAAGAATAATATGAAGAAATTAGTAAGGGGGAGAGTATGTGGGAGTATGTTCAATGAGGAAAAAATTGTTAAAATATATTTCATACTTAATTGCCCTCCTTTTCTTTTTAGTAAAGAATAGAATTCTGTATCTCTCATTTTGTTGGCTCATATCATTTGATTATCAAAGCATTCTTGTACAAATGAATAATTTGATTCCTGTAGGTGATTTTCGCCAGATCTTTTGTCAAATATGTCTCAAAGAAGAAGCTGGATCTGAAAAACCATGTTTCATAAGCAAGTTGATGCTGTGGGATGCAAAACTTCATAAAGGTTTGTGTATCCAGGTTGCCAGAAACTGAAGAGGCAAATTTTTCACATGTGTAACAAATATGTAAAAGTAAATAAGTGCTATGCAGGTGGAGTTACATTTCTTCATACTTTTTATATTATGGGTTTTGATACAGCCTTTATTTTTACAGCTGAGAAAATTGATATTTTGGGTATGCATCAACCTCCTAAATTTTTCCTGCTTTATTTATTTTGAAGAATATTTTCACAAGATGTAGCTTGACTATGAGTGACTTGATGTTTAATCTGTGTTTTAAAAACTTACCAATAAATGTTGAAAATAGAAAATAATATAAATAACTTTGTTCATATACTTCATAACCTTTTCAAGGCTTTTAATGATTTTTAATTTTAATTTAATCTCTGTTTCTCTTTGCCATGAAAAGCTGCATCTTAGCACAATAAAGTGATGTGCACTATATTGGCTCTTCACAGGGGCAAGGAAGATTCTTCATGAACTTATCTTCAGTAGTTTTTTCATGGAAATGGAATACAAAAAACTTTTTGCTGTGGAATTTGTGAAGGTAAATGTTTTTTTTGGTTTTGTGCTATGAATTTGTTGTAGCTTTGAAAAATTCCCCAAAACAAAAAATTGTTTCAATAAAAATAATGCATTTTCAACAAGCAGAGCTTCAACAACTAGCTCAGCCTTTACAGAGTGTATTAATTCCGATTTTATTGGTTTGTTCCTTGTAATCATGTAGGTATACATGCTCATTTTGAATGCAGTGTTGTTAGTATTCTGTGTATCTTTTGAAATGACAGGTAAACTGCAACTGAAACTGGCCTTTCTTTGTAAAAATGGTATATTTCTTTATTATATCTAAAACATAAAACCAAATGTTTTTGGTTTAGAGTGAGACTTTTAATCCCAGTAAAATGACTGACACTTCATGGTTTTCTCTGTATTGAAACAAAGCAACCGAAGACTTACATTACTCATTGTACACATATTTTATAAACAACTGTCAAATAACTATCCATGCAGTTCACTGCAGGAGGAAGACTTGTTTTATAATAAGTTTATATCTTTATTGACCCTTTTTTCAGATATTTAATTTCTTTTCTTGGGGCAGATTGGTTGTAGGAGAAAAAATATTTGGGTTCCAATCTGGCAGAAGGGTTAAATTTGTAGCTATCTTCGGTATTAAGGCAGTGGGGCACATACTTACTTGCTTTGGTGCGTTGAGGACATTGTGCAGTTTTTGTTGTGTGAACTGCTTTTATTACAAAGGAAAAAGGACGTTGAGATGTAACTCTTGCAAATAAAAAAAATTAACATTTTTAATTAACACTTGTTTTATTTATTCAATTTCCTCAATATTCTCTTTTCCTAGTATTACAAGACATTGCAAAAAGAATACATCAGTGATGATCATGACAGAGTTCTCTCTGTGACAGCACTCTCCGTTCAGATGTTCACCGTACCTACTCTGGTATGTACAGCCTGTCTCAGCTAGATACATCAAATGAATTTGAGAATTGCTAGCAGTACCACTTTTGCAGATTGCTGTATTTGGCAGAGAGTCTTTATGCATTGCTGAGTTGAAAATGAATGATTTTGAGATTTGTTAAGGCCAGTATGAAAGCAGAAGCTTGAGTTTCTGTGAGAATTCATTACAGAAGATAGAGGGAATGTAAATAACAAAATTTTAGGCAGCAGCATTCTCTGCATTGACTTTCTGTGTTAATTTACTGTTCACATTTATCTTCTTAAATAACATTAAAGATTTTAGGGAAGAGGGCAAAAGAATGGTGAAATGTCATTTTATGGGGGTGAAATACGTTAAATCCTGTGAATGGAGGAAGTATGCCTGTAGGTTTTAAAGTTTCTATGTTTCTTGCCTGAAATGCTAATGTAAAAGTCCTTTTCTACGTGATGTTGCTAGAAAAAATAGCATGTCTGTTACATTGAAGTTGTCAGAGTGAACAAACATGCTAACTTGATAGAAATTGTGTTCATACATAATAAATACTATAGGAATTTTTGCAGCTTGGCTTCTTTACAAATGCTTAAAATAATTCATAATCAAAAGATCTAGATTCAAAGGAAAAAATATTTTGACAGTTCTCTTCAACAAAAAATAGGAAGAAAAATTTTTAATTTTCTTCTTGCAGGCCCGACATCTTATTGAAGAGCAAAATGTCATCACCACCATTACAGAGACACTCCTAGAAGTGCTTCCAGAGTACCTAGACAAAAATGACAAGTTCAACTTCCAAGGTTACAGTCAGGACAAACTGAACCGGGTATATGCAGTAATATATGACCTCAGGTAAGTGTAAAGCTGAGAAGCTTGAGAAATTCTTAGAAAATTGGCAGTAGGATGAGGTTTCAATTCAGGAATCTGATGATAAATCTGCTTTAAAAACAAACTCCAAACCAAATCACTCAAAAACACACGTGAAACTTCAATGTATTATTTTTTCGATGGAAACTTAAATTTTTCAACTACCAAAATTATATTCTGTAAAGACAACTTTTGATGTTTTTTATTTATATGGTTCCATATAAAAATTACATTAATAAACAAAATATATCCACTATAAGACAATATGGGAAATTTAGCTTCTATTCATTATTATTCTGGGAAAGCTGTCTAATCCTCATCTGTGTAGCATTTTCCACTCTTACAGGTCCCAAATTACTCTAATAAACTGAATAATGTAAAAGCAAACACTTCAAATACCTTGGAGTTAAAAATATGTATATTAATTTCAAATCGTGGAGTAGCACCAAACAGCTCTAGTGTTTGGTGAAAATGTTAAGAGGGGTTTGAGATAGGAAGGGCGATGTAATGTGATGATGTAGTTGATCACTTTAATACAAAGAACACCTTAAATAGAAGCAATAAGCAGAAGAGAAGTTTGAACAAAAGATGATGATGTTTTCTTTGACGACAGGTATGTCTTAGTCAGCAAGCCTACATTATGGACAGACCGTCTAAGGGAGCGATTTTTAGAAGGATTTATTTCTTTCCTAAGGATACTAACTTGCATGCAGGTACAACATATTTAAATAATTTCTTTCTAGTGCACTTTTCTAAAGATATTACAGCACCTTTGTTTGCTCATCTTTTTGTCCGTAGCAGTATTGTGGATATAAGTATGCAATTAAGATGGTAAATTCTTCAATACCCTGTCTTGGGCGTGTGTGAAAAAGTAATGTTTACTCTATAGAAGTAATATTCATCAATTTTTATCTACGTATATCTGAACAACCTGTACTGTACCATTTATTTATGGGATTTTGTGTTGTGTTAAGCCTGTGATCACTGATTTAGTCTGGGTATTTTGTGTCATCTCTGTTTCAGGGAATGGAGGAGATAAAAAGGCAGATTGGTCAGCACATTGAGGTGGACCCTGACTGGGAAGCAGCTATTGCTATACAGATGCAGCTCAAGAACATTCTTTTGATGTTCCAGGAGTGGTGTGCCTGTGATGTAAGTAGATCAGTTGTCTGGGGTTCTTACATGCATGCTTTTTGTGAATATTCCTGAGTGCTTTTTAAATAGCAGCTTTTTTAAAAAACTCACTATTGTTCAATACAGATCTCCACAAAAATGAGTCTGAAAGAATTAATCTGTGCTAAGATACAGAGAGAAGGGATCTTAGAAGAATATAATCTTCTAGCTGATAAAGATGCACAGGGTGTCAGGCAAATCATAAAGAGAAAATACTTCTTATAATTCAAAATTTTGAGAATTACATTAACGATATTAGTGTCGAGTTTTAAGGTTTTGAAGCACATGATGTTCATCTTTAATTGCAAAAATTGACTGCAGAAACTTTGCTCTAATTGGGTAATTGCATTGTAAGTAGTCTTAATCAGTGCTGGAGCTCACCTTTGTGCTAGGGGAAGGGAGGAAATCGATATTTTGAAATGAGTGTCTCTTTTCAGTAGGGAGGGAAGGAAAGAACTATAGCAGTCAGGAGGTTCTTGATCCAAACTGGGATGTGAACTATCCAAAATATTAAAATATTGCGGCTTAAATAAGCACATAGATTTTAAAGCATTTGACAGAGCAGCTTTTTTGAACAGAAGCATATTCTCAGCTTACGTGGATGTTCCACTGCTCCAGTCCAGTACTTCTCAGTATTAAGAAACAGAGTAGTAATTATATTGTGGATTTTTAGTAACTGTTTATGCTGTCAGGAAAAAATAAAAAGTGAGGAATTTTAGTGCATATGGTTTTAAAATATAACACTATGCATTTATTTTAAATTTTAGGAAGAGCTGTTGCTCAAGGCCTACAGTGAATGTCATAAAGCTGTGATGAGGTGCAGTACAAATGGTCGCTCACGGGAAAAGACAGTGTTTCACTTGTGCGGTCATACTCTGGAGAGCAGACCTTACAGAGTGTCTGCAGATCCTGTCAGCATACATTTACCACTGTCTAGGACTCTTGCTGGTAGGTGGTGTGTTTGTTTTCATTGCTATTTGAATTAGGTTTATCATCCATCTCTATTTTTCTGTTCTACAAAACATTTAGACCAAATGCTTCACAGATCAGTCACTCTCTGACTTTCTGACATTCTCATGATCAGGCAATCCTGTTGCCCGGATGTCCCACTAAGGAAAGGTTGGGTTTTTTTTTTTTCGCCATGGAGGTTGGAGGACACTTTTTTAAACAGGAGAGAGAGAAGAAAGTTAGGCAATAAGAAGTTTCATGTTTTAATGAGATCTTCAGTTTTCTCTGGACTATTTGAATTTATGTGGTTCTATTTCTATTTCTGCCTATTTTGCCTAAATAAATTTGAAACACAGCAATAATAAATGTTTATTTTCCAGCCACATATATCTTAAGACTGTTAAACTGCTCCTTCCAAAAGATATTTGTTTGCAGTATGCTAGGATGTATTTCCAGTCATAATACAAAGGACCACAGCAGTGGGTGATTGCCACTTTCTCTAGAATACAAATGAAATCATATGCTATCGTTAAGCTGCAAGTTCTTTATCACATTACATTGTACCAAGATACCGTCTCTTAAGGCTTGTACTCTTGAAATTCAGTTGTTAGTGACATGATTTAAGCATGAAATTATAATTTTGTGAGTACTATTTAGCATCTCAATTTAAATAATTTTAATGAATTAATTAAATGAAGGGATTTATTAATAAAATAATGGATTGTAAGACTGGTAAGAACTGTTATGATAGTGCAATAGATCTTCTATCTTAAAAAAAAAACCAAACCCAACAAAACTTCACTAAATAAACTTTGACTTTTTTCCATAATCCTGAGTTGTAGATGATTTGGCTAACATTTATAACGGGTTGGAGGAGAAACTTTACTGATTTTGATTTATTTTCTAATTTTTTTTCCTATTGGCTCTGTAGGTCTTCATGTACGATTAAGCAAGACTGGAACCATCTCAAGATTGCACGAGTTTGTTTCCC
>WHYT01017476.1:363943-392920 GCA_009806455.1 Tetrax tetrax | reverse complement strand
TGTGCAAGTTTATGAAGTTTAGTGCAAGTAATATGCAGGAAAATTATATTGTGCATTGCTATTTCACTTTCCATGTACAATCTCTGCACTCTTTCTCATTTCTATGTTTTATAATGGATATAGAAAGCATATAGTACAGAACTATATCAAACATGCTTATTTTATATGCCAATTTTCCAGACCTCTAACAATGAATGAGACTTAGTACTTTTCTCTTTTTTTAGGTGCTTCATCTCCTTTCTTTAGGGTTACTAGAAGAGAAGCAGCAGTTACAGAAGTCTCCAGAAGAAGAAGTAACATTTGATTTTTATCACAAAGCAACACGTATGTTTCATTTTCTTTAAAGGGCAGAGTAAATTAGACTAACTTGTTTTTATAAGGACAAATATAAACTAGAAAAAAGTATTCAGTAATTTTAGTCAGAAAGGATTTACTTTTTGCTATAGAATTAAACCCTGTTGGGTGTTTTTTTTTTTTTTTTAAATAAATAAATCAAGAAACCAAATTTGGACTAGTTTCCTTTGTTCCCAGTTGCCAGATATGTTGAAGAGGTGATGTGCTTCTCTTCCTGGGAAAGAAATGGAAAAGTAGTACTAGTATTAGATAACTGAAAATGGTTCTTCCTTCACAAGAACATCATTGAAATGCAAACTAAGAATTGTTTGAAAAATAACAATGGATTTGAGTGAAATGTCTCTGTCTTTTGTACTCCCAATTGATTTACCTGCAAGTTAGTCTTTTACTATTGTAGTGATAATAGAAGCAAAACTTAGTGGCTATGAAGTGTGCTTTTGTTCCTTTTCTTTACTTTTCCAAATCCCTATAGAGTACTTCCTAATCTTACATTCAAGACTAGTGAGTGGGAGTTGGAATCTACATTTTCTAAATAATATTTCATCTAATATAGAGTTTCTGCTTCACTGTGTAAGAATAAATTTTAAAAGATTCCATTATCAAGCTAAACATAATTGTCGCTTGAGAGATGAAACAAATATATAGAATCATAGACCTGTTTAAGATCGAGTCCAACTGTTAACCTAGCACTGCCAAGTCCACCACTAAACCATGTTCCTAAGCACCACATCGTGTCTTCTAAATACCTCCTGCATAAATAAAGAAGTACATAAAGCTGCTGGACTGCCTTTGTTTAGTTTTTCAAAAATGTTGTGTAAAGAAGTATCACTGAGTTTGGAAAACACTCCCACTTCACTTTTATTTTTGGGTTTTTTTTTATAGTTGAGCAAGGACAAGTATTATCATCACACTGAATGTATTTCTGTTCAAGAAGCTTAATGTCAACTATAGGAATACACTAAAAGTAATCACAATTGAGACATTAGAGAATTCTTTTCCAGCTTTAGTTTTGTATAACGAGAAAAAAACCAAAATTTCTTTTATACATAAGGGATGCAAAAATAATCAGTATTTTTGTAAGAAAGCTCTTATTGAGAAATGATTTTAAAAAAATATTTTTGTCATGTATTTGTCTCACTCCTGAAAACGTGCAAATTAATTTCAAATTGAAAGTGCTGCAGAAGAAGTATAAATGAAGAGAATGGTCTCAAGTTTAAAGCATGCTTGTGTTAGAGAATGGCCTAGAACATTATGAACTGCTCCCAAGGTGTGAGGAAGCAAATAATTACTGTAATTATAATAGTTTTTGTGATAGAAATAAATGTGTGTACACTGAGTTGTTAGCAAACTCACATAATCTATAAGAGCTTTACTACTCCTCCTTGAAGTGAAAGGCAATTCTGTTTTTGTCTGTACTTCTGCTCTTAAGAGTAGCAAAAATTATTGATCTACAAGGGGGAAAAAATATATTACATTTAACTGGAATAAACAGATTAAATTAAAACAGAAACATAACTACACAAATTGTGTTCATGTATGTGTGTTATGTAATTAGCAGTATTTTGAGGTATATGTAGGTTGTAAATGGTTGTAAATACGTTAAAACATTGAGGGTTTTTTTTTTTTCCTCTTAAGACCCATGGTTCTCTATTTTTCTCTGCTTTGTAAAGGAATGGGAAGCTCAGCCTTGAATGCTATGAGTGTGTTAATGCTTCTGGAAAAATTAAAGAGAGTTCCTCAGTTAGAGGCACAGAAGGACACAGTCAATTGGATACTGCAGGTACACAAGGGGGAGATAAGTATGGTCTCATTTTAGTAATTTGGAAAGGTTTTATGAAAGATGTTATAATTCTTACATATAACTTAGGATTTATAGCTTCAATGATTTCCTGAGAAGCTTAATCTATTAAGACTTACAAGTAATTGTACTTGCTATTGCCACTTTCAAGTATTTGGTGAATTTTTGCTTAAATAACTCGTTCCAGTAATAACATTTTTATACATAAGCTTTATTCCTTGTATTTCTGTTGTGAAATAACAGCAAATGATAAGTAAAAGTTTATTAATTGGGAAAGCATTTTAGAGGCTGCTTGTATTAAGACTTGAGTCGTACAGATCTGGCTAATGGCCACATTGTACATTTCATCTGTGCAATTTTTCCATCCAACTCCCTGCCATTACCCAGTAAGAGATGGGAAAAACTTCCAGAGCTGTGACGGTTCCTCTAACATAGGAGGCTCCTGGTTCTCCTTGGCAGGAGTACTTGTTCCATTTCGGGCTTCTTGTTTTAGGTGCCTTTTTGTTTTAAGTGGCAAACATAGAAGACAGTGCTCTTGGAAAAGAGGGTAAGAATCCATAGTAGGGTTTCAAAGCTCTCCTCAGGTACTAAAATTGGATTGTCCTGGAACATTAGGGAGGCAAGTTTGAAAGATTTTTCTGAGAAGTTACTCTTCTGAAATTCTAAGAGCAAAAATAAAAATATACTTTTAAAAGTGTATTTAATTTTTTAATTATATGCATAGTAAATACAGAATATTTAATATTATCAAAACTTCAAGATGCTTATTAAAGTAAAGATAGCTGCAGAAAGTAATAAATGACAATTGAAGCCTTAGTTTTAACTAATTTGGTATATGCTGGAAAGCTTTCTGTTGCAGATGTATAGACTTTTGGTTTATTATTTTAGTGACTGTTTCCATGGGATGATCCACATCTCACCTACTTGAAATAATCTAGCAGTCTCTGTTCATTCTTCTGATGTATAGATGCTTTAGCTGCTTAGCAGTGTTAGTGCTAGAAGATTGGAAAATTTGGAAGAATTTACTTTCCTTCATACTGAGCAGTGCTCAGCAGACTTAGGCTACAGACACAGCAGTGTTACAGGAGTGCACATATGGTCTCAGTTAAACGTTTTTGTTAGTTAGGAGTATGGTAGTTGGTTTCATCTATTTGAAAATCTGAAAATAACACGAAACAAAATATCAGGAGCTTTAATCCTGTCTATATTGTAATAAGAGCCACGTTGCATTTTATTTTTAACATCTAAATCTCTCTATTCCTAGATGTTTGACACAGTGAAAAGATTGAGAGAAAAATCTAGTTTGACAACAGTAGCAGCTACATCAGGCTCAGAAGCTACAAAAGGTGATGAGGTAAAAATAAACAAATGTTCAATGGAAATAATATATTTAATGTTTTGAATGACTGTTTTCAAAAAGATGCCTAAATTTATTGTTACCTCAAATGATAATTTTAAAAATACTAATTTCTCATATATTGCCTACAAATAGGATTTAGGTTCCAAGATTAACATTTTTAATAAATTTATTCTAAGCGTGTTTCATAGAATTATCAGCAGCTAATGTGGTTTTGGTTGTACTTCCAAGTTAAATGAAACAACTGAGGGGGATGAAGAAGTAATTTGTGTTCATTTCTCCATTTCTTATCTTTGGTTTAACCACGTTTTCTATTATGTTGTCATCGTGCAATAATTAGAAATACAAATACACTTAAAATGATATCATGTAATTTGTGACATACCACTTTGCCTTGATTGTATAAAGGCATCAGGCTTAGGGAAAGATTCTGTCTGTGTATCAGTCTCGACTGCCTTCCCTCAAAATAACTTTTGAATCCAGTGGTCAAATGACACAGTGAAATGGAGATTTCGAAAATTAGTGCAGTCCCATGAGTTTGTTGGTTTTTGTTGGTTTTTGTTTTGGTTTTTTTTTCAGTTGGCAGTTGAATAGAAAATAAAAATTTGATTACTGTTAGACAGTGTGCAAGGACAGGCCAGTTTGCTCTTACACATTCTGTTTGGCAACAGCTTACTGCCAAACAATCTCTTGGCTAATCGTTGCACACATAACTCTAAACTTATCACAGCATATGCTGTGTTTCTTTTTTGAGAAAGATGTCATGTGATATCTGGTAAGGTAAGAGAACAAAATACAAAAGTCAGTAAGAAATGAGACTCTTACAGTTCCACTACTTGTGGAGCAATTTGTTGTTGTTTTGTTTTCTCAAGACGTAGTCATATCATGAATGGGAGCAATGTGTGTCGTGTTGAATTTGTGCCTTTAGAAACCAAATAAGAGGAGTTAGGTTCTAATATGTTTTAGTTACGTCTACCTGTGTTTTTTGAATTCTGCATTTCCAAAGCATATAAATATTTTGTTTATACTTTTTGAAAACATGATAGATGAGGAAATACTGGAAGGATGATTTTCTAGTCTACTGTAAAGAAGAGTAGGGGAAAATACAGTCCTCAGATGCATAAAATGCTGCCACAAAAATGGAGGAACAATCTGTTTGCTTTGTTGTCCACAGATAATTCAAGATAATTTTTTCTTATATTCCTGTAAGGGAGATATTAAATACTCAATAGAGGTTTTGCTTATGGGTAGAATAACAAAAGATTGGAGGAGTCTTGTGATGTTCACCTCACTAAACTTTCTTAAGAACAGACAAGCACCTAATTAAAACAGATTAGTTATTATTGATCCTGTCTTTGGGGAAGGGATTGTACTAGTGACCTTTTGTGGACCTCTCAAAACCTCTTTCTTCTGACTAGGTTAATGAACCTAGTCAGATTTAAGATTTTAGTTTTACATTTTCCAGAGAGCACTTAACTTTTTTATTGTTAAAATGTTGCCAGTTAAAGAATTTGTCAGTGATTAAAATGCATATAGTTTAGGAAAAATGCTTCTCATTTTTTGATGTTCTCTGTTGCCTGTGACTTCTTTATTCTCTTTTATTGTAAGACACAGAGCACTCAAGATAAAGAGAAAGCTGAGCGGAAGAGAAAGGCAGAAGCAGCTAGGTTGCACCGTCAGAAGATAATGGCCCAGATGTCTGCATTGCAGAGGAATTTTATTGAAACTCATAAGCTCCTATATGAAAACACACTGGAGGCACAGGGGAAAGAAGATGCTATTATGGAGGAAGAAAGGTAAGAAAAACAGACATCCAGAGTTCTGATGGGAAGAGTTCCTTACCTGCTATGTAAGTTCATTATACTATGTAAAAAATTTTGAAAGTATGTTCAAGGGACAGTTGTGTCATCACAGTCAGTAAACTTGTGTCTATTTACTTTTAAGTCATCTTCTGTTACAGAGTTATATGTAATCTAGCATGTGTAAGCTAATGTAAGAACAGTGGACTCACTTTTTGGAGCAGCGTAAGATAAATGATAAGAAAATTAATTATTTCTTCAAATGGTGGATACTTATATTGCTTAACATTTGAAAAAATGCCGTAAGAAAGCTGCTGAGAGTATGACGCTGTAATTTTGGAGGTGACTGTCTACCTTATATGAAAATTTAAGTATTCAATGTGGAAAGAATCTGAAAGCCAGTATGCCTTAAGTTTACGTAGCAATGAAGAAAATATGCTTCTTTTAGCTCAAGTTGCTGATATTTCTGTTAATTAATTTTTAAGTCTAATTTAATGCTGAAGATGTTTAATTTATATTGGTAATAAGTTTGTTGATATGGATTGCTCTTGTTCTAGAGATGCTTCAACAATATATAGTATACCTAGTGCAACTCACAATTTTGGTCTAATTGGGGCTGCAAAAAACTAATTAGGAAAATAGAGATACCTGCTGGAAAAAAAAATACAGATCACTTCTGTGTGCTTTGATCTTTAATAAATCTTGTTCTAGAAATATTTTTTAAACTCTGGAATAAGAAATAATTTTAAAATATATGGAAGCTTATTGTGTCACAAGGTATTGAGTTAAGGTAGTGGCATTAATTTTCAGTATGCTTCTTCAAGAATGGGAAACAATTTTCATGTGTCTGTAAGATTAAAATATATTTAATCCAATCTACATTGAATACAGCTTCTTGAATTTCCTGCTATATGAGTCAATTTCATTGTGTTATTCTATGTTAGCTAGCTTCTGCTTTCTATTTTTAAATAATAGTGCATTTTAGTGAGGACTGGGGTGTTTCTTCATTGTTTGGTCATCATTTGGTTTTGTAAAGCATTTTGGTATGAAACCAGAAATGTTAGCAGTTTGACATTTTTAGATATCTGGAAAAATACGTTTGTTTAGAAAAAGCCGTGTGATTATTTTATATCTGTGTCACTTATGGTTTTACAGCATGTCTTCGACAATTGATTACTCCAAAATTGCTTTGGGTCCCAAACGAGGTCCATCTGTTGCTGAGAAAGAAGTTCTGACCTGTATTCTTTGTCAGGAGGAGCAGGAAGTAAAGTTGGAAAGTGCTGCCATGGTGTTATCTGCCTGTGTCCAGAAATCAACTGCCTTAACTCAGAATAGGAACAGAATTCTTGAACTCTCAGGGGGTATGCAATTTTTCTTCTTTTAGACTATAAGAAGTTCTGTACCTAGAGCTCGTTTCCTTTGAACCTAGTTAAACACTCTATTGAGTCAGATTGTTAAATAGCTTACCCTACTTAATAAAAAGAAAGTGAAAATTTTTAACTTGTTTTAAAATCCATGCTTTAAAACTCAAAGATGAGAAGTGTTTGAATATTTTGATTTGTCCTTGGAAATCAGAAAATGCTCTAATCTCACAAGAAGATTTTATAAAACTTTGAGATTTGGTAGGAGTGGTCACTCTGGAAAAAGTACAGAAATGGTAACAGTTCTTGTTTATTCAAATACAGCAGCAAACTTTCCCAGTATGGAGGAAATACATGAACGTTATCAGAGGCCAATATGGCAGCCTCAGGAGGGTTTGGGGTTTGTGGTTTTTGTTTGGTTGGTTGGGGTTTTTTTTAGGTTTTATTTTATTGTTCAGGAAGTAATAAAAACAACAACATAAAAAGATAGAAATGTGTAGGCAAGGATCGTATGATGTAATCTGATGAATGAAAAAACCAAATATAATAGAATAATACAAACAGAGTTTCATACTAGCTTACTGGTAGCAGGAAACACAAACCCAACCGGAATTATTTTTGCAAGTAACAGTTGATTAAACATGAGAAAGATTCTGGTCAGTTACTTAAGGGAAAGAAAGAAAATAAATAGTTGGAAAAGGGAAAACGTAAGGACTCACTGACTTTTTTTGCTCTCTTTTTGAAAAATAGTATTAATAGTAATTCAAGATCAGATGCTTGTTGGCTGTTACTTTTAACAAGAGAGAAATACAGTCCAGAATAGAATAAGAAAAGTTGAAACAATATCTACATAATTCAGTGTATTCACCTTGACAATTATTGAAGTAATACTGAAAGTACTATCAGAACCATTGTTTTTGGTATAATCTTTAATTATTTTTTAAAATGCATAGAAGATAGTTGAGTTTTCAGAAGGCTAAGAAGGTCAAACAAGTATTTGTGTAAAAAAAAAAATCACCAAAAACCAGAAGTGAAATGAGAAAGTACTAAAAATTTGAGTATTCCATCCAGCTTGGATGTATGTTGGATGATAGTAACTATTATTACTTTATAAGACAATATAAAAAATAGACAGTAAAGCAGTAAGGAATGGCAAAAATGGATTTCTCAAGAAAGGAACTTAGTAAGCCACCCTAATACTTTGACTGGGATAACTAGTTTTGTGGGTAAAGAGAAGGTAAGCTAATTTATTTTCATGTTTATTAGAATTTTTGGCTCTGTCCTACTTGTTACACAGCCTTGGCAAATGTTGTTTAGGTGAAATCACCCCAAGATGGATATACATCTCATCATAAAACTACTAGTTTGATCCAAGCACAATATATTAATATAAATATTAAATAATAATTAGAAATTAAAGTTATAATTTCCTGTAAATTGAATTATGTTTATTTTAACACAGATAAAAAGTTAAATAGCTGTTATCCATTAAATATTTATTAATCAATATACATTCTCTATGATTCTGCTCATATCTTATTATAAAGTTGAGTCAATCATTTTTTCAAATCCTACTGATTCAAATTAACAGATGTATAAGGAATGAGGATGCAGTGTTGAAAGATAATAAAACTGGAGGTCTGTGAGCGCTCTCAACATGCTTTCTGGTTTGTTGCCTTTTCATGGCAAGGATGTTACAACTTGTAGTTTAAACTCCTACTTATTTTTAAATATGCTTGGGGGTTTTTTTTGTTTTTTTTTTTTTTTCTGTTTTATAACGGGGTATTGTTGATTTGTGGTTGGGTCATAAAGCAAAATGAACCCTGTGTCCTATTTTTTTTAATGACAGTACTGACTAACAAATATCTTTAAATTCTGTATTTATGCAGTTCGTTATTCCTGCTTTAGTTTAGAATTATACTCTTGAACGTTACCGGATAGAATTGTAAAGCAAAGGGAAGTTCAGCATTGTTTCTTATTTCTCCAGGGTATTGCCCTATTCTGTCATGCTTGCAACCTTTACCAAGTTGTTTTTGCTTAAGATGTTTTGTATATCCCCCTCTGGATCATTAACAAATACTGAATAGTCCTTGACCCGGGAGAGAGTCCTACAGAATCCTGTTTGATCCATTTTTCTTTTTGGCAGTGAACTACTGAAAATGGCAATTTTGAACCACCTGTATAGAATTTTTATCTAGGCCATATACTAATTGCATCCATTTTCTTTTTTTTCTATTTTCTGTGGTACTCTGAAGTACAAATTAAATCCTATGTAGCTGGATACACTTGTAAGCTTTCTGGAGTGATATGTTGGGCTATTGAAATAATTCAAAAAGGAAGGGAATTAAGTTCCTTTTCTTAAAGCCACTTCTGATTAATATTTATAGTACTTACTCTCTATTGCATGATCCTCTGCAGCTCATCAGTTAGAAGTATGCCTGTAAGAACTTTTATTCCTTGAAGATCTAAATAAGTGGAAAAATGCTTGTTCCCACAGCAGAAGTGCAGATAGTGACAAATTAGTGTCATACCATGGTTCACTTTCTTATTTCAGTCTCCATTTGATTTAGAGCAGCTTCAGCTGCTGTCAAATAGAATTATTTTTTTCAGTGCAATTTGGGTGCTAGGTTGGGGGGGAAGAGGGGGGTGTAATCCCCTCCCCATCCCCCCTTTTCGTTTTGTCAAATTCAAAATTGTAAACAGTCCACCAGATGAGGTTTGGAGGACTGCTGTTGCTGAACTGTTGTTCACTTCAGTATTATTTAAATATCTTTAAGGGGAAAATGGAATCTCACTTTGAGTCCATATGCAGCACAAAGACACCATTACATTTTCATAATGCTTTTCTTGTTAATAATTTTGTGAGATTAGTAAAACTCATGAAATTAACTTTGTTATTCAACAGTGCTGTTTATGTCAGTGGTTTGAAAATGCATGGGATTAATTGGAAAAATGCCTCATCTTTCTTGTCCTTAGTAGTTTCATTTTCTTTCATTTAAAAATACAATAACAAATATATTGAAGACTTCAGTGATAGCGAATCCAACCGCAGAGCTATTCCACTGTTGAAGAACTCTTTTCTCTTTTTTTTTTTTTTTTTCTTTTTTGGCTAATTTACTATGTCTTTTAGATTTTGTCATCCTTTTTCCTTATAATTAGTGGAAAGCCTTCAGTAGTTTAAGTGGGCTCTGTCTTCTGATTATTTTGCTGGAGTATTGGTCTGGAAAAACTAGCCAAAAGGGATTTTAATGTGACTGTGCAAGCTGTGGGAGAATAAAATCTGAAGGCTTGTGTTCTGTGTGTACTGTTGTTCGTTTCTGTTCATGCTGATGGGAAGTTACATTATTATTCTTTTAATAATTTCTTTCTGCTCTGTCTGTCTAGATACACTGGATCCTCTCTTCATGCACCCGGACTTACCTTGTGGGACCCACACAGGAAGCTGTGGTCATGTGATGCATGCAGCCTGCTGGCAAAAGTAAGGATGTGTCTTTGCAGCCTTTTGATGTTTTTTTATTAATCTATTTTTCAAAACATCTAAGTGCGCACTGAAAACACAGTACTGTAAGTGGATGTTTAATTAAGGAGTCAAAACTATTTGTAGCCATCTAAAAATTAAATATGGCAGAAGTTTTGAGCTGATGAAGAAAATCATCATCAAAAGTGTTTAGCGCTGTCTGTGACCCAGAGAAGAATTTCTAAGGAGTTATTGATTTATGCAAATAAAACCAATAGGATAAGAATAAGAAACCAGTAGGTTTATTTTTAGCAATCCAATGAGAACCAGTAGGAATCTTCCAGGTGAACATTCTATAGCAAAAGTATTTTGACTCTGAAATACCACCAGGTCAGTACTTAAAAAATGAGACTGCCTTATTCCAGTGAGTCTTCGGAGGAGAATCTGGAATTTAAAATAGAATATGAATGGTTAAGTCTAACAATATTTCTCCCACACCCCTCCCTTATCAGTGTACAAACTGTTAATAGAAAGTAAGAGGGAAGAACTGATACAGTGCTTAAAAACTTTACTAAATTTTCAATGTTTGGGGGAACCCACAATTTAGACCAAGTGTGTTGAATTCGAATGCATATTAATTATGTTAATATTAAAATTAAATATTAAAAGACCAAGTTACTTAGCTTGCAGAGTATAGTCACCCTGGTTACAGCTACATTTGAAGGATTACAGAGAGTATAAAGCTAATGCTCTCTGCATTTAACTCCACATAGGTCTGGTAAGTCTAAATAAGATAAATAGTTTTAAATAATAATAGAAACTATCTCATTGAAGTATTACCAACAGATAGAGAGTTGGGTTTTGCAGTTGCAAGCTAGTTTATATTGTTGTATGATATAAACAAACTATAGAGGTTTGTTGTTTGTACTTGTGCCATTTTACTTTAAAAAAATCTGACTAAACTTCTAGTGCTTATCACTTACTTTTCTATATGTGTATTTATTTTTTTCCACAATAAAACCTCAGGACAGATCAAATAGGTGCACACACTTAAGATAAAACGGAAACATGTTCCTTGAGTATAATATATCTGCTCTTGGCAGATCCATCTACAAATGCATAGATCTAAGTAGTGCAACATTGGAGCACAGTTCCCTTGCTCTTTTTAAGAAAAGATGACTTGCTGTATGGGTAAATGGGATTAAAATGGACAACAGGCTCTTCTCATACGGGATGGCACGGAAGGTTTGAGTATAGTCTTTTATATATTACATAACAGATGTTCTAACTTACTAATATTCCTCCAAATTATGCCTGCCACACTTTTCTAGAGTATCTATGAAACCTAAAAATACTGCAAAATACTCTCTAAAACAGTAAAATTTCATGAATGGAATATCTTTGTAGTTACCATGTATGAGGAAGAGGAGTTGCTTGCAAAAACATACTTTTTTGAACATGGAAAATAAATGTATGTTTTTCTTAATTGTAACAGAGTACTTTCCTAAATATTCTGATCTGTTTCATTAGAACTTCTGCAGATGCACCTGCAGGCACTTTTTATTTTATTACATAAATGCGATTTTATTTTTTTTCCTTTAAGATGTATGATTTAAAGAAAACAAAAAATACCCCAAAACTAGTTATGACTTTGATGTGAAAGTTTGATATTTCATATCTGTCCTTCAGATCCTACATACTCAGTCTGAACATTAGTACTGATTTTAGTTGCTTGTATCCAGGTAAGCAGATTTGAATGTTGACTCTTCTTGTCCTAATAATACCACTGAGACATCAGTTACATTTGAAGGCTTACTGTATCCACCGAGGGGGCAAAATTACAACAACACCTGTAAAAAGATCGTAGTTCTTTGTTGGTTTCCTTTGGAGTTTAATATACCTCAAGGCGAAATTGCAATTCAAATTATCCTCTCTTCCTGTTAAAAGAAAGCTATAGTTTCATTGTCTAGTCATGAATAACTGATTATTAATTCATGAAATGCTACCAGTAGTTTTTCCTAAAATTAAATAAAAATATGTGTAATCCTTGTTTCAAACTTACTGTAATAAGTTGCATATGGGAGGTATTACACTGTTTCATTGTGTTGAAGATGGTATGAGAGAAGAGTAGAAAATTTAAGGACTGCTTGTCTGTAAAAATGTTAACGAAATTTTAAAGGATCTTAAAAGCAAGGAACAGTTGCCATCATTTTTGCGCGAGTGGTATACCGTGCATTTTTGCATGAGTTTATCTATGTGCTCAAAGTTTTTATTTTATTTTCACATTGAAGCATATGAAAGAGTTACAAATCAAAGGCAAAGACTTGTTTGTTGGCTTGGATAGGTATTTGCTAGATAATAACACATTTAATCACTTGAACATTTGTTTTTGCCACATTGAAGCCATTTCACTTTCTAGTAATTTCCTTTTCCCTGTTGTAGATACTTTGAAGCCATGCAGCTGAACTTTCGACAACGTCTGCATGTTGAACAGATATTTGACTTGGAGAATGGAGAATATCTTTGTCCACTTTGCAAATCTCTGTGCAATACCGTGATTCCTATCGTTCCATTGCAGGCTCAAAAAATAAACAGGTGAATTCCTAGAAAGCATAGCCTTTAATTTAAAATAAAATAAGTTTAAAAAATAGATTAAAAAAAAAAGAAGTAAGAATGATTTGGGGGCTAGTTGGCTTTTCAGATTTTTGGAAGGAAAACTTGGGCTTACCTTCCTAATCTGTATGAAAGACTGTATATCTCCTTATTGACTATTCAGCCAAATAGACTCTTTTTTTTGGATTGGCTATTTTTGGTGCTGATATCAAATGAGAAAGTATGTGGATCTAGTATTTAGACTAATACTTCATTCTGTATTGTTTGCTCAAAATTTACAAGGCCAGCAAAACTGCAAATACTGAGTTAATGTGTTTTAATTTAAATGTTTCCTCTGTTTTTCAAGATGAGGTGATTCTTTGAGTGTTAAAGTAAAACCTGTTTTCTGTTTCTGTTTTCAGTGAGGATGCAGAGGCAGTAGCTCAAATTCTGTCCCTGGCTAGGTGGCTGGAGATTATCATAGTCAGGATATCAGGCTACAGTGTGAAAAATGTTAAAGGTTTGTTATCTTAATTTTGAAGCTATTCTGTGGGATATCTAATATGCCAATACATGTTCAACTATTATCAAAATAAAACTTCAAATAAAGAATACATTTTGCTATCAATCAAGACAATATCAAATAAAGCTAGGGAAAAAGTCATGGCCCTTCCTGAGCTCAGGTCTTGATTTCACAGTGCCCTCACAAATTTCCTTGCTTCTGTTAAATTCTTTCCATCTTCCCTGTAGAAGAAAATTATATACAGTTGGAGAGGATAGCCACCAACTCAGAGTTAGACTTTTATATTGACTGTGATGTAGTAAAAGAGAGAAATTAAATTAAAAGGACCAAAATAAAAACAAGTATGACTGTTTAGAAAACAGGAAGTATGGAGAATCAAGACATTCCTTGCACTCTTGTAATGTGGGAAAGTTCTTTTTCCTCACCAGCAAAACACTACTTGTAATCTTAAGGAGGAGGTTAGAAAAGAGTCTTGACTGGTGATGTCTGCTTACAATTATTTTCAAACCAGTTTAAAATAAAAAGGAGTCTCAGTTCTGTTAGACTGTTCTAAAAACTGTAACAACTTCTTTGTTTTTTAATGTAGATTTTTTTTTTTTCTTTTTTTTTTCCTGGAAGGAGAGAAACAAAATCTTCCAGCTTTTGCCAACAAGGGAATGGGGAACTCTGCTTTGGAATTCCATTCCATCCTTAGTTTTGGAGTTCAGTCCTCGTAAGTGTTACTGGAAGTGATCTCTATGTTAATTCTCCCTAAAATAACCTAGGTATACTCCAGGATTTGTATTAAAGGAAAGGCATATGATATGTTTGATCTGTGTATGGGCTTACTTAGACTTCTCCTTAAGCATTCACTGAATATCAGATCTGTATGGGGCTAAATGGACCTCATGGTCAAATCCAGTCTGGTAGTTCTTATGTTCTCAGTACAAAGCTAGGAGTTTGGAATCTTCTAATCCATAATTCCAGTGATTTGGGTCACTTTCAGTGCCTCTAGAAAAGTTATTTGATGTCTATCAATTTTCCTGCTGTAGTTCTGTTTCAGGGATAGATTTCACTTGATTTGTGGATACAATAACGTAATATAGATTACTCAAAGGAATAGGGGTGTGTTGTCTGTTTCTATTCCAGTGGTCAAAAACACTCTCCCACTAAAACAGAATGAATGGATAGATACTTTTCAAGTGTACTTAGCTGCCTGTCTTCTTTTTAGGTCACACTACCTACTCTACTTCTGACTGACATCATAGTTATGCAAAGTACTTTTACATATCTGGTACTTGTGAAAATGTCGTCAGAAAGTTGAATCAAATTCTTGCTTGATAACTGATCTCCATGGGAAATATTCTATAGGTTGCACTTAAACAATGTGGTGTTTAAGTATGAGCCTGGCTAAACCCTAAACTTCGTGGTACAATTGTTTTGGCTGTAGAGATTTGAATAATTAATATGAATGTCATATATTTCTGTCACGAAGTTCTGTGTATGATTTTGAAAAAACACAAGCCATTAAATTGTATGTGTTTTTGCCTAGGCACTTTTCTGCCTATATCTGCATTTACATAAACTAACCCAATGTCAATTGAAAGGAGCTTAAACACTTAAAAATATGTTTTAAGCTGCATCTTTCTTTCCATTTTTAGGGCCTTATGAGATGGGATATATTTTCACTCCAGCACTTATAATTACACTTGCTTACTCGCATTTGGTTTTTTCATTGTATTTTACTTTGATTTAAAAGTCTGCATTTTTTTGAGTGTAGATTGTAGTGCAGTGTGCAGAAGTAGACTCCTTCCATCCTGGCAGCTCTTAATCTCTCAATTTGTAGAATCTGTTCTGTCAAGGTACTTGTTTACTACTGGAAACCAGTAACTTTTTCTCCTCTGTACAAACAAAGGACCTTCGTATTCAAGAAGTCTTTCATAAATAAGTTAGACTTTGTTATCGATTGATTGTCTGGTAAGTAATAAGCACTGTTAATAATTCAGACTGAAATTATCTTGTCTTGCTTTTGCAGAGTCAAATACTCAAGCAGTATCAAGGAGATGCTTATTCTCTTTGCCACCACCATTTATAGAGTTGGGCTAAAAGTTGCTCCAAATGAAGCTGATTACCGCATTCCTGTGATGACCTGGAGCACATGTGCTTTTACCATCCAGTGTATCGGTAAAGCATAATTCGGGTTTATTCCTTCTCATGACTTGAAAATTTTCAAATTGTTTATATAATTTTATACAATCTTATTGTAGTAGTAGTTGTAGTAATAATAATAATCCATAAACAAGAGCAATATTTACTAGTATAACAATGTATATTGTATGTAATTACATATATAGTAGTAGAATGATAATCTATCATCCAATATAAATAATAGAATATTTTTGTCAGATGGTAGCCTATAAAATAAGGTATGGAATGCCAGCTTTGATGGGTTTAATCTGAGAGAGCAAGGAGTCATCATGTTCCACGTTACTAATTCTAACCTTAAGCATTTTCAATGAATATCTTCAGGCTGCCAAAGATCATTGGCCTGCAGGCATCTCCTACCCAACTAAATATCTAATGGGTATGAAATAGTACTCCCTCTCTCATTATTTCTTTTTGTCTGTATTCTGAAATAATTCTCATGGAATTTGTAGAAGAAATATGGTCTTTTGAATTCTGAAATTGTTAGGCAGATACCTGGTAGAAAAAAAAAAAACACCACCAAAAACCAAACATTCTCTGACATGAATCTCTTCTTGAGGGCAAAATAATTACCATAAAAATGATTGCATTTTTTTGAGATAATGTACCTGTTTAGCAGTCAGTCTCATTTAATTTCTGTACCATTATACACAAAGAAGTTTGTGTAATAAGCATGAAGTTATAGATAAATCTTTAGTGACTTCCAGGCAGGGAGAAAGGTAAGAGATAAATTTGAAATGCATGCTGAAGGAATTGAGAATGTAATTGTACATCTCCATAAATATGATTTACCAAGTATGCAGTTTTTTCTTGATTTAACCTGTTGAGATACAAGTGTAGTCTACTCTAAATCTATAGTGGACTTGACCCAATTGGAGTATCAAGAATTCAAAAGGTTTTAGGACGATTAGGAATATTCTGATAAGGCAGGAATAGTTATGAAAACTGATTGCATCTTTTTAGTGTTGGATTTCACTGGAGTTTTCAAGTGGGTCAGGAGAGGACCAGGAACCACCCAACTCTATAAACGTTAATGCACTTAATGCTGTGTAGATTGTTTTCATTTGATATCTAAAAAAACCTAAACCTTGGTGGCTGTCAGAGATGAGTTTGCCAGCAAGTGTATAAATGCAATAACTGTTATCACAGATGTGATAGTGATGGCATATGTCAGAAATAGAAAATTCAGATGCCTCACTAGGCCAAGATAATAAAACCAGAGGAACCACTGTGACAGTCGAACCTATCCTAGGTCACACCACTTTCTTGGATTCATTTTTTGTTTATGAATAGAGCAAGCTTCCATGAAACTGTAAAGCAAAGCTGGCTACATAGCTTCTAGTATGCTGGGTTTGCATCTAGTCGTAGGGTGCATTATTAAAACCATTTAATGGGCGTGTAGCCAAGCTGCCTAGACAAAGGAACCTTAGGTACCTCTATTAGTGGAGTCTCTAGAGGAGGTTCAAAGCATCATTGACCCAAGGGATGTGAATTGCTTTTATTGCCTTGTTGTGCTTTTGTTTAGTGAGAGGGGCCTAAGGTGGCAGCTTCTGTAGGAAACTGCTAGAAGTCGCTCCCCTTTGTTCAGTGGACTCGGTCAGGCCTAGGGCGGACCCACTGCTGGCCAAGGCCGAGCCAATTGGTAGCAGAATGTCCCGTGATAATGCCTCTGCGATAATGTATTTAAGAAGGGGAAAACAAACCAAAAAAAAAAAAAAAGACAAGAAGATGTGAAGAAGCTGAGTGGGGGCAGAGGCGCAGAGGTGGAGGTGCAGGCAGATGCCTGAAGGAGGCTGTGGCCCATGGAGGACCCTCTGGGGCAGCCATTCTGGAGAGACTGCAGCCTGTGGAAGAGATGACCCACGCCAGAGCAGTTTAATGAAGGGCTGTGGCGTATGGGTGGGACCCCACGATGGAGCAGGGGAGGGATGTGAGGAGTTCTTCCCCCAAGTATGAAGCAGCGGCGTAAAACAACGCTTGATGAACTGACCGTGACCCCCATTCCCTTTTCCCCCCCTGTGCCGCTTGGGGTGGGGGAAGGTAGTAGAGATAATGTTAAGCCCGGGAAGAAGGAGGGGTGGGGGGAGGTTATCTTGTTCCATGTCTCGTTTTCCTGCTAGTTTTAGTAATAAATGAATAGTTTTCCCCAAGTCGAGTCTGTTTTGCCCGTAATGGTAACTTTAAGGATTTTCTCCCCGTCCTTATCTCAAACCTCGAGCCATTTTTTCTTAAATTATCTCTCCCTATTCTCTTGGAGGGTGTGGGGAGTGAGAGAGAGACTGTGTAGTCTGGTCCCGATCAGGGCTGAACTACGACATGCCTAAACCCAGACACTTAAAAATACAGATCTGATTTTTTCCTGTGTTTTCTCAGCAACTCCTTGTGTTTGTTGTGTGTTAAAATGATGTATGGAGGTGCTGAGGTAAAACTTTTATTTTTTGTTAGAAGTGGTTAAAAAAAAAAAACAACTCAACCAAAACCTTCCCAACCAAGAAATTGCCAATGAAAACAAGAAAACTACCAAGATCTTGAAGTGTACTGATTTATCTCTGAAAAGGAACTAAAGCACAAAATAATTTCAATTGGTAACTTTTTACTCAATTGAGTTAATTTGGTTTCTTATTTTTATTGGCTTGCTTTCTCTTTATTATCCCTTCAAAACCAGTGCACTCAGGTAGGAAAGATAAGTTGTATCCCAGCTTGGGAATTTTGTTTTCAAAATATTTTTGTTAAACTACAATCAAATGCAGTAATACAAATCTGAGGTTGATGGCTGTACAGCATTCCCTGTAGACATACCTTGATATTTTTGAGCATTGTATAAGGGTAACTGAAAATACAACTAAACCTATAGAATGTCTTGTCATCATTCATGTGAGACAGTATTCGTTTAAATCTCTAGTTAGCAAGATCTGAAAACCAAATGTTTTTAAAAAGCTAGTTACAACTGTTTATCTGGGAAACATTTAGTACTATTTAAGATTTTTCTTTTTTTTTCCCCAAGAGAATTCTCTTATCAGAATAAAGTTGAGCTTTAAAAAGAAGTACATATACTAAGAATAAATTGACTAAGTGTATTCTAACAGAAATGGTATGTTAGTTCCTGTAGAACAAAGCAACTTAATTTTTTCTGTGTTTAATTTTAAGAAAACCTCTTGGAAACAGAAGGCAAGCCTTTATTTGGATCTCTGCAAAATAGACAGGTATAGGCAAGTATGATATGCAATACATCTTAAACAAAAGAGTTTTTATAGATATATATACATATATATATAAAATACACACACACATTTATATGTAAAACTTACTGTTGAAACTGCTAATATCAAAATAATTTTCTGTTGAGAGATACCAGCCAAAACATTTTGAGAGCTAACATAAAGAACATTTTGAAAGAATTATGTTTCTACTTATACATGGAAGTTCATATTAAATTCGCTTAGATGTTTTCTGTTTGTAGAAGTAGATATGTTTTTACAGCTTTATTCACTATTATATCTTTCTTTTTTTCCTCTTCAACCATTTTCTCTTGCGCTCTAGCACAGTGGCCTTAAAGCGTTAGTGCAGTTTGCAGCTGCTCAGAGAACAACGTCACCACAGGTCCTGATTCAGAAACATCTGATTCGTCTTCTAGGAGGTATTGTCTCCCTTTGCTGTGCTGCCTTCTGTGTTGCAGAAGTTTTGATTGCAAAATGGCACACACGTTGATAAGGCATAGAAGCAAAGATTAGGCTGCTGACAACAGTGCTAACTTAAATTTCTCTAATGTTGCCTGAAATAATGGAATATTGCTTAAACTTAAGTAATCAATAATCCTCTTAACCCAGAAGGCTGTTATCACTAAAGTCCCCCAAAAAATAATCTATCCCAGATTACCTAGGTCTGGAGATACTCAGATCTGGAATATTTACAGATGATTAACAATCTATTTCTGGCAATGTTCAAAATTACTCAAATTCTGTGCTAAACAGGTGGATGAAGCCACAAAACAGGTATTCTTCTCTCTTAATTGTGATAGTTCATCTTTTTAGTACTTTCAAAAGCAGCCTAGTTTAAGGCATTTTGATCTCAGGGAGATCTAATTTGCGACACGTAGCTATCCTCCATGTTTCTTGCTGACTAGGTTATCACCCTGGCCTTTGTAAATCCCGCTCTTTGACTTGCCTTCTGTCCAATAGGATTCATGGGTGTGGTACAGGCTCTTGTGTTGTGATAGGGTGTGAGACATCCAGTGTTGTAGTGCCTAAGTACATCTATGGACTTCACCCTTAACACTGTGTGTGGTTTATTAGAGCTGGAGAAATAAATCAAAGACTTTTATCTCAGAATTTTGAAGATATAGTTATTAAAATTGTGAGTTGGTTGGGCATGTGGACAACATGGGCAGATGCAATCAGTGGTGGTTAGTGGTAAGTAGTTAATTAAGCAGATACTTCCTTAGTTCAGAAATATGAACATTTTTTTAATGAAAACACAGAAATGATAGGGGCTCTAAAATAAGATTCTGATATTGCAGTTCAATCCGAAAGAAGAAAATACATATCAAATGCATAATCAATACCTTTATTTTGTAGTTCTTCTACCCAACTTTAAAGTGGAGGACACTCCATCCCTCTTAGAAGTAGATATGTTCCACGTTTTGGTAAGCAGAGTCATTTTATTCTTCATATTAATACTTTTTTTTTTTCTGAGCATGGATTTTTGCGCATGATCTGTTCGCTTGCATGAATCAAATGATTATACACGAGCACTGCATACAAGCAAATGATTACGTATGGCTGCTGCATACGAGTCTTTACTTCTAGTTCTGCTGTTCTTCTAGCTTTCAAGTCTTGGTTGTCTCACTCCTATTAAATTTCATGCTTGCAATCTCAATCATCTTTTTACCACTTCCATTGCTATCAAGCCTCCAAAACACCTGAGAAATGCATCCACTGAGCTTGTTTTGCTCTCTTTCACTTTGTCTCAATAGGCCTCTCATACCTTCTGATTCCTTCATATTTACTCTTATTACCTTCTTTACTCTTTTTAGCCTCATCTTTTTGTTTTTAATATAAATCTGTATTATAGTTTCTTCTACTATTTTAAAAAAAACCAAACAAAACAAAACCAAACAACTAAAAAGGCAAAAAAACCCAACCAAACCTACCAAGATAAAACCTGGTTTGCCCTGATAGCCTTTCTAACTAATGCTTGTCTTACTTCTCACTTTTTTTCAATGTGCTCTATCTTATGTCAAAAACCAGAAAGTAAGCTTTCTAGAAACTGGACAAGCTTTCTTGGTGTATCTCTAAACTGGCAATTACAATGGAACTATATCTGAGTTCCCTACATGCTAGAGAGGCACAAAGGGTCATGTTTTCCAATCAGTTGTTGCTACACTTTTTGAATTAAAACTAGCAAGACAAATGAACATACTAAACTGACTAGAGAAATGAAATATAAATATATAGTAAGAATATAATTTCTATTACCTATGTAGCTATTAATAAATTTCTGTTACTTTAATAATTGCTCCTTCCCTTTCACTGTAGGTGGGAGTTGTGTTATCCTTTCCATCTTTATACTGGGAGGATGCTGTAGATTTGCAACCTTCATCAATTAGTTCAGCCTATAACCACCTCTACCTCTTCCATCTGACAACACTGGCACACATAACACAAATCGTCGTCTCTTCAGCAACAGGTAGATGTGTATTTGAGTTGGATTATTTTGCCATTTTTTCCACAATTTCTTAAAAATAATGGATGGACACAATTAGTATCTTCCAGATAAACTTCCAGATAAACTTTTTCATAATAAATGACACTTAGTGCTAGGTAGTAATAACTGTTTTCTGGTAAAAAATAAATAGCACAATATCATTTGCTGAGCATTTTATCACTTCTGTGTGCTTAACCTAAGAAAACAAAATAGTTACTGATATATCAGTACTTGCTCAAGTCAGTCATTCCAGAGTGGTAACTTTCCCCTCTTCCCTCCTTGTACAAGAAGGAAAGCTCTGCCCAGCAGCTGCACTCTGAGCTGTACACTGACATTTAGGATGGATTTGGGAAATAAACTTTTCTTTACCTGTCAACCTAGTAAATGCCCAGAGCCAAAATACAAAATCCTATAAACTGGTAGGAGAGAATTGCACTTTTCTCTGTGTTTCATACTACTGTTAAAAACTGTCAGTAACCTACAGGCTTCCTAGCTGCTACTTTACATTTTCTTCAGCATGATAGGAATTAAAGGAAAAAAAAAAAACAACAACAAACAAACAAAAACCCCAGCAAACTTCTCACTTAATCTATGTAAGACAATAACTTCCAAAGTTCAAGAGAAGGAAGCAGGTTTTACGTGTGAGGATGAGCAATGAGGCAGTAATGCTGATGCTTCTTTATAGCGTGCAGTTTTAGGAGAATATTTGTTAAGTTAAAAACACCAAATAGAAAAGAATTAAGCAAAATAAAGTGGAAATATTTCTAAAATGCACTTAAAAAAAAAAAAAAGAGCTCGGTATATGTTAAAAAAGAGAAGCATAAGACAAATGAAGTGCATTTACAGTGAGATTCATCTTTTTGTGTGCAGAATCCCCTACTGCTCTATCATCTGACAACAGTGAGGAGGCACGGTCTGCACAGTCTTTTTGTAGAGAGATTTCCCAGTACACCAGTGGGTAAGTAGCAGTTCAGTTGTGGCATTGCGCTTCCCTAGAAAGATGGCAATCCACAGCAATTGACCTGAACAACACGGAAAATAGGAAAAAAATAATCCATTTTGTACTGGGGGTTAGCACAATGCCTTGTGTTTTCTTCCCATTCTCATGAACACTAAAAAAAAGGAAACTGATGAAAGGAATACTTTTCATTAAAATAGATACTTTTTTTTTTTTTGATCTCTCAATTTTAGATGGAAGCCAGAAAGAAGGAAATGGTTCTACTGTAAAAAGAGGAGAAGTGTAAAGCTAAACACAATTGCTTATTTGTTTGAGTGTTAGTGCCCATCTTTTCAGACATTTTTTGATAGGTATAGCTACAGACTCTTTAGTACTACAGCGTCTGTGTGTGAAATAAACTAGAAAATATGGATGCACCCTTTACGAATTCTGCTTTGATTTATCTTCACCAAGGCTAGCTGCAAAGATATGTTTCTCAAGCGTTGACAATGCTACTCACTTGTCTAAAATATTTAAGTCTAAATTTCTAAATATTTAAAATTTGATATTTAAATAATAGGAGTATTTTCTCCGAGACATGAGCTTAGAATCATAGGTGCTGTGCATTTTGGAAAATCAGGTCACTGTACTGAGATGCTTAGGTACAAAATTAAATGCCGAAGTTTTGGCATCCCAGCTCTGAAAACTTTTTGTGTGTTAATTTCTGTGTATGCATTGTCATCTTCTAACTCTGACCTATCTGTACTTAAACTGCACAAACTGCATAATAATTTTGCAATGGTCTATGATGTTATAATACAGCTTTACAGATTGTTCCTCAACATGTTCTGGTCAACATTTCTGTAAACATTCTTTTCACATTTATGTGAATTTAACTAAGTTTAAAATTTTTAGAAAACAGGGACGCTGTAAGTAAGTTAAATTTACTATGAAATTTAGACTGTCTACTAATATTGCACAAACCACAAAAATAATTACTGAGATGAGCATCACTCTAGGATTTTTATCAGAGGTGGGATTAGTATAGCTTTATTTTAAACAGTCTAGGTGTTACTATTGTGACTACTGTAATGAAGTATGAGGTATTAATGTTTTAATTCTGTTGGTTTTGTTGTTCCTGAAGAGTATTTCTGTTTGGTTGCTTGTTTTCTTCTAATTTTTGAATTGCATTCAGAACACCAACTGAATTAAAAACTTTCAACATTTCAAAGAATTGCTGGCTTTTGGTAATAAAAAACAGCCAGTGAAAGAATCAGTTGCTCTATATGTGATGCTGTATTGTACAGTCTAAATCAGGTTATCTTGAGTTACCTAGAGATGGATAGCTATTTATCCATCTGAGTATTTATTTTTTATAATTATGAAAAATGTAAATTGAGATAATTTGAAGGCTTTATGTAAGTGTTCTACATAAATTCAGTATTCATTCTTTAGGCAAAGGGGAAGTCAGAAGTTAGGTGCTGGTGGCTGTGTTTCTCAGAATTTGGGGTACATCAGTGTTGCTTCTACCATTCTACCAATGCTAGCCAAAATGTGAACGTACTAAAAGGATTTGCACTGTGAATTACTGCAGCTATTTCTAATTTGTGTGTTACAGTTGCTTTAGTCAGGATATTCCAGGCTGGCTTGTGTGGGATTGTGTTAAAAAAGGCATCATGCCTTACCTTCGTTGTGCTGCTTTATTTTTCCATTATTTACTGGGAGTTTCTCCACCCGAGGAACTACTACAAGGTAACTATGAGAAAGCAAATGTATCTATATGTGACTTTGTTTACTGTTTTCTTGGAAGAATGGAATTTTTAAATGTTCACAATAACTTAACAATAGTTGATATGTTAAAGTAAGACTTGGAAAGAAAAGGAAATACTAACTTTTATAGGAAGGGGTAGGCGTGAGAAGCTAAGCTGTCTTGGCCATCTTTGCAGGAAAAAGAGTTACTTCTGAGTATGTGCAAATATGAGAATTATCAGTGATGTATCAATAGTAAGTATTTGTGGATAAGAAGATTTTGTGATTTAGGGATAGTTCTAGGGGCTTAGATTACATCACCTGAGAAATAGCCTAGAGTATATTAAAAAAAAACCAAACCTTTTTGTGCAGTTGCTAATGTTGGTAAATGCTAAAGACATAGTGATTCAGCAAAACAGTGCCAAGTAGAAATAAAGCACATTATAAAACTTAAATATCTTTTTAAAAGATCCTAATGCATTACAGATACTAAAGCCAAAAATAAATATTTTGTATTCTGTCAAAATGCAGTGAAACATAGAATCATCAACTATTTGGAAAGGAGGTGCAAAATTGCTATGAAAAACTGAGACAAAATATAGCATCTTAACCTGATTTATATAAACTCTAAGTAAGTTTGAATTTGATTAGGATATACGAGTCAAAATCTCTGCACTTTGGAATGTGTTGTTGTCCTTACCATTAGTCTAGAGCTTTGATTCTATAGGGAGGAGTCTTCCTGGTGAATCAGCAGTGCAATTTTCTGTAGTAGAGCAAACAAACAGAACAACAAACCATTAAATTAACCCTACATTATGTAATGTGTTAGCACTGACTAGATCATAGCAACATTTAATATTACAGGACAGTGAAAAGCTAAAATGTGGAAAGTACAGACATCTGCTGAACCAAGGTATTACATGTTGTGCAGTGAAATGGAATTTAATCAAGGAATTCTGTTATTACAGGGACTTGTGTATGACTTTAAAATTATTTACTAATAGTCAAATTCATTAAGCCTAAAGCAGATCCTCACTTAATGCAAATTATTATAGCTCTGATTAAATCAGTGGAAATACATCCAATTGTACTAGCTAGAAACTATGCTGAAGCTTAGTTCACATATAATTCAGTGGAAAAGGGATCAGGAGATTGTTAGTTTTGAGTGAATTATTCAGCAGTGCTGAAACACTTCAACAGTTGCTCCTGTTTTCTTTTTCTTTTGCAGTTTCTGAAGAAGGGCAATTCAAGGCACTTTGTAGTTACCTCTCTCTACCTACTAATTTGTTCCTGCTCTTCCAGGAATATTGGGACACAGTAAATCCACTGCTTCAAAGGTACTAATTGGGACTGGACAGGCCATGTTCTTCTCTTTTGATAGCCCTATGGGAATTCTGGATAAAATTTGTTAATATACGATTGAGCTGAAATTCATACTAGAGTTCTAAACATTTGTTTCATGTGCACAGGTGTACTGAATCTCTTAAAGCACTTCAAAAACATACAAGATTCTATATTTTATGGTAATGAAAACATTAAAAAGTTACAGTTTAAGGGACTAGTGCTTGCTGACCTACGTGAAATCATTCATGCAGAAAGAAGTTTTCATAAACACTTGCTTTCATGGTATTCCACTTACTGTTCATTGGCCTATTTTTAATCTGTCTACAACAAAAGTGCTGATTCCATGAGCTATAAAATGAGAATATGGAAAATTTTGTAGCTGGCAGGGTCTGTTTCATCTCTGGATTTCCGAAATAGACTGATGAGTATCAAAGTTAGCTTAAGGTACAATCTGAGTGTTACGTGCGTTGCAGTCTAGCAGTAAAGAAATAATTGGTAAAATTCTCCATTCAGAAACCCAACTTAAAATAAACAGACACTCTCCCCCTCTAACTCTGAGAGTAATCCTGCTGTATCGTGTGGCAGAATGGCTCCATGTATTTAATGTGGCCATTTGAGCACTTGGTTGCATGAATTATTATTCCTGGTTCTTGGCAGAACACTCTGGCTTACACTAGCTTTTTCTGTTTTGTGGTTTGTTTTTTTTTTTTACCTCTGTTCTGTTTTGTTGTCTAGATTACTTAAACTTAGGGCTAACAAATCCATTGTAGTGCTCCTAGTCAAAACCGGAGATTTCAAGTAGTAGGCTATGTATTTAATGTAACAGTAATCTGAGTTCTCGTATGTTTTTTGAAAGAATCTTACTTCAGAAGACTAAATTAGATGATTGTTGAGAAATGTGGTAAATGAAGTTTACTAGACTGACCATCTGCTACAGTTTTCTCTCCCTTTCTCCGTTTTGTAGAAAAAACTTAAAAGATATCTTAGACGTACCAGTTCCTCTGTTTAGTAACTTGCCAATATCTACCATTGTTTTGGTAGACACATTTGGCCATTCTAAGCAGGCATACAACATGCAAGCATTGCAACATAACCATTGGGTGATGGTTGTTAAATAAAAGCGATAAATATTTTCCTAGTAGAGTGTATGGTATTTTCTTACACTGTGGCTTTCAGCAGATGTATTCCAAATGGAGCTGTGTATTGTAGCCCACTCTGAGAACTTGAAGTCTACTTGCATTTTTTAACTCTGTGTTAACTCTGTTTTCATGTGCGTGCTGATAATTTTAAGCATTGTTGTTTTTCACATAGTTTTTCTCTTGTATACACACTTAAATTATTTTCCTGAAGCAAAACTGTAAAGAATAGCTGTTTCTGCTTGTCAAGTTTTAGGTAGAATATCAATGCTTTGTCTGTGTTCTGTGTTTGCTTCTTTCTTACCAGTTTAGTTTAGTGATCCTAACTGTATATTATTATCAAAACTGTCATCTGCAAATTTTTTGTTTGAAATAGGTGGTGTGCTGACCCAGTGGTGCTAAGTTGTTTGAAGGGGAAAAGCATTGCAATAAGGTAGGTTTGTTCTTGTTGTTGTTGTTATTTTTTTCTTCTGGTTTTGACTTAAAACTGTTGAAAGAATGAAGTGTTAAGGGCAGGTTAGAGTGCTTCTATTTTCTTCCTCCTGCTCTTCTACCAAAAGTACATTTCTCTTTAAATGGTTGTGTATTATTCCTCATGCCGTGGCCCTTCACTGAGAATGTACGTTGTTAGACAAGTTATCTAGCTTATGCTGACTGAAATATGAAATGTCTTCATACATGTAGGTTACAGATGAAATTTAATTTCATCGCCTTTGCTGGAATATAGAAATGCTGGAAGTTCCTATGTGGCGACTCTCACTTGAGCTTGTAGGACTGAAGAACTGCTCTAGAACTATGGATGTTTGCAGAAAGGACCGAAAGCTTAGCAGAAATTTGTAGCTATCCATTATGTTCTTTGCAGCAATCTTTATTATTCTCGTAATAGTTATTTTTCACTTTTCCAGGTATCCTAGAAAAAGAAATAGTTTAATAGAGCTTCCTGAAGACTATAGCTGCCTTCTGAACCAAGCCTCTCAGTTTAGGTAAGATGCGACATATTTCATTGTCTTCCTAGGTGTTTTGTCACTTTTAGTCACTTTTATATTCTTGCAGTTACTGTAACTGTTGTTAAAACTATGTACAGAAATTATTTTGCAGAAGTGAAGGCACTGTGATGGTTATACTGGCCAATATTAGCACATGTTCATTTTAAATCTGAAACACAACAGCTTACTAAATGAAGCCACTTGTGCTTGATAGGGTAGCATATAAAATTATTGTAGCTTAATCTGCTGGGCATTTTTCACCAGTGCAATGTGCATTTGGTTTGGCCAGAAGACTGAAAATTATTTTTACACTGGACGCAACAAGCCCGGAAGGTTGGCACTGTTTTATGCCAGGAAGAGTGAATCACAGGATAATTCGGGTTAGAAGGGACTTTAGCAGATCACCTGGTCAAACCTCCTGCTCAAAGCGGATATCTTGCAGATTAAATATTTCAAGCAATGTAAAAACAGCCGAAGGAGGCAGATTTGTGAAATGTGATTATGACATAGTATGTCTTAGGTTTTTTGTTTGTTTGTGGGTTGGGGTTTTTTTGGGGTTGCTGTTTTTAAGGAACATTATCCATAGCTAACATTTCTTTTAAAGTTTTAATTCCTGCAGTAACATTCTGGTTACACTTCTAGATGCCCCCGGTCTTCTGATGATGAACAAAAACATCCAGTGTTGTGTTTATTCTGTGGGGCAATGTTGTGTTCCCAGAATACTTGCTGTCAGGAACTGGTGAATGGCGAGGAGTTGGGAGCCTGTACTTCTCATGCTCTTCAATGTGGAGCTGGAGTCTGTATGTTTCTCAAGTAAGTACCTAACCAGAATTTAAAGAGTAAAGGCAAATATTTGAAGACCAAAATTCACAACATTGCCAAAGCGCTTGATTCTTTTTATCTGAGATGAAGAAACATTGCTTTGATCTAAAATAGAGCTCACCAAAAAGTTAAGAACTTGCTGGGAGTTGTCTTGTATTTTAAGTGTAGCTATTTTTTTCCTTAAGAATCAGGGAATGCAAAGTTGTCCTCATTGAAGGTAAAACCAGGGGCTGCTTATACCCTGCTCCCTACTTGGATGAATATGGAGAAACAGATCCAGGTCTGAAGTAAGTTAAATGTTTGACTTTCTTTCCATGTTTCCATTTTGGTATCTCTTTGTTTCTTATACCCATTAGACAACGTGTTCTTCCAGCTAGCATGTACAGTGCTGTAATATGTATCATGGCCTGGTGAACTTGTTTAACTTCAAATTCCAGTTGTGATGTTAGTTTCCAGTCGTGAATGAATAATTCATAATGGAAAAATACGCTTTTTTGGTACTGTTAAATTTTATTACTTTTCTCAAGTAATTTTCTCAAGTTTTTCATCAGAAATGTGCAACAACTGCCATTGCTGAAATTGCAGTCATTGCTTGTCGTATTTAGAATTTTTTTCATTTCCCGTGGAATTGTTGAAATTGATGTTCATACAAGTATTTAATATTTTATGGCTTTCATTAAGAGTGTTAATGCTAGACTTTTAATGGAACAGTTTGTCAGTTGCTATTCTGATATATTTATTGGGTATTCTTTTTTTTTGTTCTATGAAGAAGAGGCAATCCCCTGCACTTATGTCAAGAGCGTTACCGGAAGCTCCATCTATTATGGCAACAACACTGCATCATAGAGGAGATTGCCAGGAGCCAAGAAACAAAT
>WHYT01017476.1:331319-345702 GCA_009806455.1 Tetrax tetrax | reverse complement strand
TGAAAAAGGGAATTACAAAGGGGCAAGTGCTGCCAATGATAGAAAGACATTCCATTAAAAAGCATATTTTGAATGCTCACAGGAGACTGTTATGAAGCTTAGTGGCTGGAATAACAAGATTCAGTCTTGATAAATGCAAATTAATGTACCTGTGCAAAGCCTAACATTTGCAATATGGCTTTAGATTTGTATCAATGATTTTTCATAGTATTTTTATGGATAGTTCTTTAAACATGTTTTCTCAATGTTCAGAAATAGTCAAAAGGGCAAGCAATGATAGGAATTCCTAGGAAAAGAAAAGGACAGAAGACCTGTTTTGTTCATGATGTTTTCAGCGTTGCACACGCAGTGCTATTCGTTTAAAAATAATAAATGAAGGAGAATGTTTCACATATTTGATAATTTTTGTCAACTTCTGTAGAAGAAATGATTAAATAGCAGCTTCTTCTAACTTGGAAAGGGTTGTAAAATCAGAAATGGCATGGAGGGAATAAATAAGGAATGATCATCAGCTATGTCTTAATAGCATGAATTAGGGGATACTTGATTAAGTTGTCAAGGAGTCAACAAGCAAAGAGAACTAGGTTTTCAGACAATGCAGAATTGAATTGTAAGAAATTAAAATTTGAAGCTCATGGTTTTAAGTGTTTTTTTCAAAATAATGAATTGTTTCAAAAAAATTATGGAAATTCATAGGAAGAAAAAAAAGTCCACTGAGATTTATTTAAAACACTGTGATACAAATACACTCTTAATCATACCAAGTTCCCAAAATGCTGTTTCCTAGAAGTTAGGAGGCTTTGTCAAAGAAAGAACTATTTTCTAATGGTCTTGCTTCTCATGTGCCTTTTGGAAAATATCTGTTACAGGCTACTACTGCAGGCAGACACCCCTCTCCCCTCCCTCTGTCCATTTTTTTTAAACATACTTAAGTATTGGCCTAGAATCTTAAGCAGTGAAGCAATTGCATTTGAAATTACAATTATGTATATAGCCTGCTTGAATTACAGCATAGATTTTTATATCACACATTTTATTTACAATATATTTACAATATATTCTTTCTATATAATTCTTGCTTATTTTAGTGTCATAGAATAAAACATTGTTTGGACGGGTAAAGGATTTTTTACTTTTACTTTTATACAACTTCAAAAGCAGAAATAGTTCTGCTTTGAATATCACAGTGATATGATAACTTCTTTTACTTGATTGTAAACAAAGAACGCACAAGCGGTCCAAAGTTACATACATGGTAATATTCACAACAGCAAGAAGTAAAATAGTTTACTTGGTGTTTTCTCATCTATTCTGTATCTGCATCTTCCTGCTTGCAATATCACTCTTAATGATCCATTGCAGTCACAGGGCATCCTGTAACTACAAGTGCCTTGGGTGTAGAAGGCTTTCACTCCATTGACCAAGTTCAAGGGTGCTGTACTAGGGATGTGATGGGAGAGCTGTCAGTCTATCTTTGTCTTCATTGGTTCCAGAGAATCCCTTATATTCCAGCCCCTGGATCTATGTAAGTACTTTTGAAATTAGGAGCTTTTTGACATCAAAGTTCATCAGTATTTGTTTTATGGGAAGTAATTGCTTGTTTTTAAACTCATGCTTTCACATGCTTCTTGAAATTTTAATATCCCAGCACAAGCTGTCAATTAATTTTCTTGAGCAGAGAACTCCTTTTAGCACTTCCTGTTGATTTTCAAGAGAGGTATGGCAACTGGCTTTCTCTAAACCATGGGGGGGAAAAGCTGAAGAGATACCTCTGATTGTTTAGCAGGCAGAGGGGGAATACAGTATGCTATCTTTCATTGCCTTCGACTCATTTTCACCTAGCTAGTAGGTTATTTTAAGAAGGGCTGCAACATATTTGTATTGGGGCTACAATTTCCCCCATCCTAACTTGGACCTTATTTTAACAGAGTTTACATTTCACAGTTTTTGCCTTTTTTTTGAAGAATCTTTTTATTTGAGGTAGTAATTTCTTTTGGGATTTCCCTGCTGCTGGGATTTCTATAGATGTAATGACCTGATGTTTGTTGGTACATAGTAGACCCATCTGTATGTTAGTAGAGGTAGATCCATCCTATTTGGAACATTCTCTCATGTATAATGATTATTCTGACACATTTATGCCATAAGAGAAGTGCATAAGCAAGGGAGAGAGTGGGAAAATTAAAAAAGATTTTGTGCAGTGTTGAAAATCAGAGATATCACAAGAATAAGTGAAGAAAATACATCCAGCCAAAGAAGTATCAACATTTTTGGAGCTGTTGCCAATCTATGGTTTGTTCAATTATCTTAATAGTTTTCCTATATTTTTTTTCCATGCCAGTGACAAATCTGGTATCTGTAAGACTGTAATATGTCAAAGCTACACTTGTAATGTCATTTCTTTGAAGACTTGCCTAGCTAGCTGCTGGGATAGATTTTGTTGTAACATTGATTTTGCCACAGTTTGTGTTTTGAACGTTAATGTTGGGGTCATTCATGCCTGTAACAGTGGAGATCTGGTTGGCTTTGCCGAGGTTCTTGATGATACTGATGTTGTATTTGGCAGTTTCCACAAAGCTGTTTTCTAGTAACCAACCATCTGATTCACCCTCCAAATCTCCTAGCAGAAGGACATTCTTCATTGCTGTTTGTAGGTACCGGACACCAATAAGTACAGAGAGCTGTAAGAAACAGTTAATGGTTAAACAGTTTAAATTACAGCCTCAGTCCTACCACTAAATCAGCTTTCTGACTTGTGTATTTACAGGCCTAGTAATTAATATTGAGTAAACCAGACAAATTCTTTATCCCAGCAATATATCTAATCACTTTCCCAAGTAATTACATTTTTTAGAAAGAAAAATAATAGGGAGAGATTGATTGATTTCCCCCACCTTACATCGCCTTTCTTCAAGTTGCATTCCCACTTGTGTGTTATTAGCACATAAATACTCAGAATTACTCAGGAATGCTGCAGCCTCAAAGACGACAACTAATTGATGTAGAATGGATGATCAATTAATGGAACCATCAGTCATTGGGGAAAAAAAAAAAAATTGTAGTCTGTTCATTTCTGTAGATTTTTTTCCACTGACCCTGATTAAATTGGTATTTCCTCCAAGGAGATTAATTACTCATATGTAAGCCATATGTCTCCTACATGCCAATGTGCTAAAATTAAGAAAGGTGGCCTATAGGAGAGGCTCAAGAATAAGTTTAGGAAAAAGCCCCACTTTTGTAGTTCTATTGGAATCAAGATCAGCATGCCCAGCTTGTCAACATTTAAGGGAGTGCAGAGAGCTGGCTTGCAGCGTTTCCATGTGCTGCCAAAGGCCTGTTGTTTCTGGCACCACCACCCCATCTAGTATTGCTTGAGGACTCTTGTGAGCTATTTTAATTGTAGTGCTAATATTTATGCAATAGAGCAATAATTAGAAAAAGAGGAGGTCCTTTAGTGGCAGATGGCAACATCCACACAACTTTCTTTACAGGTGCCAGCAGAAAGACTGCATCGTTGCAGGTGTGTGTGCTTGCCTGTGATATGCTTTTTTTAGATTGCATAATAAGCAGTCTAATCTAAATCTAAAAAGGTATGCTGTGTTTGCAAGTACTCTCTATACGCTGAAGCTATGTAACGTAAAAAGGGGGCTTTGAGATATTCATGCGTATGCTCAATTTTTACTATAAATAAAATTAATATATTTAGCCAAAGGCTGGCTCACATTTTGTATAGTCTTTGTTAAAACTGACTAAAGCCATCCTCGTACCTTCTCCCCTAACATCCTTGCAGTTGTGTCACTGCATGTATCATCCTGTATCTGATCCCATAAATGCTTCAAGGAAGGGAATCAGCTATAGTCTATAGAAAAAGCTCTGTAAATATACAGAATTATGTACATAACTCCTAATAGTTCTCATCTTCATTGAGATTTGCTTCTCGTCTGGGGACTTTGAGAAAGCTGTCTGTACTAAAGGAAGACCTGCAGCATTTTTGAAGGGCTTGTGGGCTTATATTAGATACTGAGGCGCTTCCCATATGTGACGCTGTAGTTGTTTTCCATCCTAGAGAGCTGGAAGTCTCTGATTAATCTGACACAGACCATTTTTATGAGACTTACCTCAAACAACCAAATAAGTAACGCTGCAATCCCAATGGATCTCATAATAGCTGTGTAGTAATCCATCAGGGCCTCTCGGCACCCCTTCACCCAGATATTGAGCTCCTCTGTCAGAAAATCGTAGTTGTAATGAGCGCTGTTGTTCGTCAGCTGGTACTGGATGCAGGGCCGTGGGGAGCTTGGGTTGCAGCAGCTAAAGGGTACTCCGTCCACCAAGAACTTTCCATCAACGTTGCTCTTCAGACGGCTGCAACAGGACAGAAAGGTTGGGCATTACAAATTGGGTAGATAGCAGCAGATAGCATCTGTGATTTTTATAAAAGGATATAATGCAGGTCTGCTGCGACGTAGGCCTTTCCAATATAACAAAAGGAAAAAGGGAATATATTTCCAACTAGAAAAGTTACTCACTACAGGTAATCTGAATTTTTCATTTGCTGTATTTAAGTGTAGTATCAGCACAGTATCTCACGTGGTTCTTGGTACTGTGAATACAAGATATGGATTCAACGTTCAGAGATGTTGCCTTTTTAGGTATCTTTGCACTGAAAATACTTAAGACAATTTCTGAACTTGATGATTTTCAACACAAGCATTCCATAAGAGAAAACCTAGTACAGGAACAATATTGCGTGCTACAGGAACAACTGGAAATTGTCCGCTGGCATTTCATCGTTGTACCCATGTGCAACGGCAGTTCAGCACTAATTTGAGACTAATTCACAAGGGAATTTCTACTTCTGGTAACCATACTTTCTGCAACTTTTGAAACTTATTATATTTATTGCTAAAAATTATTCCTTTCCCTCCCCTATAAAATCAGGAGAAAAACAAGTGGGAAAAGAAGAAAGATAACGAAACAGGAGGGAGAAAAAGAAAATCATAGGATGGAAAGAGCCCACAGTCTTGGATTAATCAAGATTTTCTGGAAGAGTTAAACGAATCCTTGACATCCGTTTTCCTTGTATTACCTGCTCTTTAGCTAGTGTGTCCTTGCGAGGGCTTCTGTTTCCAAGGAGGGTCTTCAGAGAAATAGGTTTTCCAGAAATTGGAGGGTATATAAGATGTTGAGAGAAGCTCTCACACTTTGGGTAAGTAGCCTCTAAGTATGTATCCATTTTCATGCTCGTTACAAAAGGCTTATTTCTTGAGTCAGCCCCAGAGCTGAGAACCATGGCCTGTTTTAATGAAGCCCATGCCCTGTAGCCTTTGTTAGGGAGCCAGCATACATGAAAGGCAACATTCTCTTAGATATCCAGCTTTCACCATTTGCTAATAGTATAATTTTCAGTACTTGCCAAAACTTAACTTAATTTATTAAATATTACAAATCGAATTTTCCTGTTTGACTACAGATGATCTAAATTAAAGGGAAGGAAGTAATCACAAGATGCAGAAACTCTGCGATCCAGTGTTCTTCCAGCATTTTGGGACTAAAAGTATCCTGCAAAAGAAACATAAGCTGCTAGGAAGCTCAATATTTGTAGCTGTGATGGCATGGCAGAATAGTTGCCTTAATTTTATTGCTGTGGACCTGCTAAATACAACGCCTTTCCTTTTCCTTTTCTTTTTCTTTTTCCTTCTCTTTTTTATCTCTTTTTTTTTTTTTCTTAGGGAGGGTGGTGGTAGTATGTTTTGTTTTGTTTAACATTTTTTAAAATACCTCTTCCTCAAAGGAATAGTATACCTTGGTACTATTATAAGGGAAGACCTCAGTCAGAGCGGAGGGAGTAAGACATTCACTGCTATTTGTTGTTGTCATTCAAAGTTGTCATAGCATTGTAAAGCAAAACTTACTTTTGAGACTATAAAAAGATGATTCTTACTGAACTCAAGCAATGATAGGATTGTACGCCTGTAACCTGCTTCATCGTCCTACCATTCCCATTGATTCTCTCAGTTTCTCATCACATCATAGTGTTGTCAATGGAGATACAGAAGAGAGGGGAGGGAAGAGGATTATGAAGGAAGGTGAAAAGTTCAGTTTTGCAAAGATTACATGTGAGTTGACAGTATGTCAGTTTTCAACTGCTTTGCCAATTAGGACCAAGTCCTAATTGACATACAGTACAAGATGAAACCAAGAAAAATATTTGGTTCCTTCTCCATCCTTTCTGAGCATTGCAAGCTGGACTTTGGTTCTAATGATTTTATGATTGTAGCAATCAAGATGAGATTATCCAGTTCATATACAGTAAAAGAAATTCTGCAGTGTAAATACTTCCCTTACACATTTCTCTGATATCTTCTGGCTACATGTGACAAAAATTAACTGATGGTATATTTTCAAAATAATGTCAGAGCAGGTGACCTTGTAGAAGAAAACGTAGGTTAGTTAAGACGCAGGGCAAAACAATCCTGTTTCTGCATGTCTCACAGAAATAAAAGTCAGTTTATTTTACTTTTGTCTTTACTATAAATTCCTGTGGACCACCTTTGTTGTTATGTCACTTTTCAGAGTAGAACCAGGATTTAAAAGACCTCTTGGGTCAGTCTGCTTTGTGCCACTGTTGTTTTCCAACTTCTATCTTGAAAACACTTGTTCTAAAGCATGTTTTATTTCCATAGCCAATTGCCTTACAGATGCTGATGCCCTCTTGTCTGCATTCTCCTAGGTCCTGTCCTGTGGTATATTTGCAGCTCTGTATGTATGCTTTGTTATAATGGCAGTTCCAAGTTGCAAATTCAGTGAAAACAAGATCTTTGGCCTTCCTTCCTCTGGCTTTGTCACTGATTTCTGAGTTTAACGAAACAGAACACTTGACAAATGCCATTCAAGCTTTTTGTTTGTCTTTTCCAGGAGTATCTAGATACTTCGCTCTCATCTGTGAAGACTTTTTTTCAGCTTTAGAAAAAATACTACATATTGGATTGTCTACTTTTAAAATTTTGTATTGTTACCTTTTCTATTTTCTGTAAGATTTACCAGGCTCTTCTTTTTGAGCACATAATTTCACAATTGCTACATCGTATGAAGCACTAACAAAAAGCCTCCCAACTTTCAAGGATTTTTCTCTTTCTTTTTTACGCGGTGTACATGATGTCGGCAGTTTTTCACATGTGAACATACGGATTTGAACCTAGGTTTGTGAAATATAATATCCTGAAGGAGAAAGATCTTTCCGTGTTTAGAATTGACTGCAATGTATTGAAGGTACAATCATTTTTTCTTTCCATTATCACTATAATGGAAATGTTGAGGTAGGTAATTCACCACATTAAAAAAGGAAAGATATACCTTTACTTTGCTTAGCATCCCTAAAAAGTTAGCAAAAGGCAACTTTTGATTGTGCGTCTAGTTAGCATATTTTGTGAGTAACGTGGTCATTCTACAGTTTTTTGATTAAGAGACAAAGATCCAGTAAAATGAGTATCTACTTTGCCTTCTTGAATGTGTTTTTCTCCTATAATTTTTTTGTTGTGACTAGTAAATACTTACTCCAGAACTTCCTTGGAAGCCATATTCAGATAACGAGGAGATACCCACTGAATTTCAAACCAGTCTCTAAAGCCATTGTTTCCACAGCACTGGAATCCAATTTGTAGCATATCCACTGTTTTCTTTAAGAAACATCGTCCAGGTATGTCTGTGTCCTTATAGAACTTAATAGCATCCTTCAGTCCCAGATAGAGAGACTCTTCCAGCTCGTTCCTCATGGTGTAGCACATGAGAGCACCCACCAGGATGCAGAAGGTGAAACAGAAGGTGCAAACAATGTATGGGAGCATGACGAGTTTCCATCGAGAGAACTTGTTGGCATCTGAGCAGTCATAGCAGATTTTGCCACCCAGAAAGTTGATGATACATGCTATGACGCCTACAGAGATCAGCAGGTTGGGGACAGAGTTAATGTCCCCTTTTGCCATCACTTCATTGCGCTTCTTGATCTCTATTTTCAGAAAGAGGCCAAGACTGAAGAGAATGATCCCACTCACTACAGAAACCCAGTTGAGGATCCATAAGATCTGAGCCAATTTGTCCCTCTTAGATTTGGTGAATTTTACTTTGAGGACAGCCATAGTCAGATCAGCATTAGGAAAAGAAACGTAGGTCAAGGAAAGCTCGTAAGCTGATTAGGAGCATGTATTCAAGGCATGCAGTAGAAATCTGAAGAAGAGAGACAGAGAGAGAGAGATTACTGTCTGTTTGACCAGGTATTTATAGAGACTACAGAAAGCTTCCTGTACAGCCTCATGCACTCCGAGACCTGATGAGGGAGTCCCCCAGTGAAATGTATTGCTTCAATTTCGTACAATATGAGTCACTTAAGAAAATAATTCTAAGGATCAACTAGAGCAATTTAAAATAGATGAACAATAGAACCAATGAACTCTGGATTCCTATGGACTTTTGTCTTGAAAGCAATTTTCTGTGCAGATTTTGTGATATCTAGAAGTGAGCTGATCTGCTGTCTTTCCCTCTGGGAGACTCGTGATCCCTTTCCCTTGTACTCATTGTCCATATTTTCTTGATTATTCTAGTTCTTAGATCACTGTGTCATAGTCAGCTTTGCATTCAAAAGTTGCTAAGTAGAACAAACAAGCACATATAGACAACATAATCACATAAGCCTTTTTTTCTGTATGGAAAAAAACCCATGAAAATAGCACCAGAAACACAGTATTCTATAGATCTTTTTAGGCATTTTATTGATGATGTGCAGTAAAACATGATTTTGCTAGCAAAAAGAAGTCTTGCTCCTACACTTATAAGATATGATCACTCTGGCAAAAACTGAAGAGGGAACTGACTGTGGTTATCCGCACACAAAAAAATGCTCAACAAATGGTTAAACTATCAATGACTGTGTTGGTTTTCTAGAAAATATGACCAACATTTTATTAGACTTTAAGTGCTATGACCCAAATATTTTACTGGTGAACAAACAATCTCCACAGCATTTTTCCACTTGGTCTGGCATAAAAGCACTTCAACTTTTATGTGAAGTAACATATCACCCTACAAAAAGAAAGAACAACATCTTCTCACCTAAAGAAAAATATCAGGAGTTTAAGATGTTCTATTTCTTTTGCTACCTGATTGCTTTTCCTTCCTTTCTGTAAAGCTTTTATTAAAAAACAGGTTTTGGAATAGCACAATGTATTGAATGAGGCCTGTTTAATCCTTAGGGAGCCACTGTTATTGTCTTAACTTCTCTTCCTGCAGCTGAAGTTGCTTGTTCTTTGCCTTTGTCCTCAGAACTGTGACAACTATGTCTTATTCTAATCCTCCTATCACCTGTAGTCTGGCTTTCTTTCCAAGTCCCCCATATTCCAGTCAGAATCCTCTGCTTCATTCCTGGCTGCACTTTCTGCCATAACATTGACTTCTTCACCGCCCATTGGAACTGCTTCTGTTCTCGGGTCTGACGAAAACTCTGCAGCCCCAAGGGACACCATGGTATTTTTTTGAAAGGGAACTATTTGAAAAATTACAGGAAACTACTCATGTGTTTAGTCATTTATATCTTGTATATTTTTTTGAGCTTGTTTTTCATACACTATGTTATTGGCAGTCCTTTAATAACTTTCCCATGTGATCTACGCACTCTTCTATTTTTCTCTCCAAAGATCACAATAACGGGCATAAAATATATTCAGAGAGACTCCTCAAGTTTCAAATCTGATATTTCAGAGTTTCACACCTGAAGGAGGACTTCTGTGCTTTAAGGTCTGTCTTCTTGTCCTCAGCAATTAGTGGATCTAAGAAAAGATAGTCTTTCCCAGCACTTTTAACCTTGCATCTCTGCAATGCTAGTAACAACGTCTCCTTTGTACATCTCCAGTTACCTCACAATCACAGGCTGAAAGCAGCTAACAACATCAGAGACCTAAAACCTGTTGGAACTGGAGACAATGTGTTTTCTGTGCACGTGGTGTGGATGTAGAACTATGCTGCAGTACCTCAGGATCAAACCATGAACTTTTACCCTTCTTCAGTGCTTCCGACGCTTTGTGATTGCCTTTCCTGAACATGTGCAAGATATATGGAGTTCTTCTTTCTTTCCTCCCCACAAAACCTGATCTCAGCATAGTCTTGTACTAATTCAGTAATTTTCATTAGAGTGATTTTATATTATACTGCTATGTATTTATATGATCATAGTGTCATCTAATTCCACTAATACAATAGCATTTATAAACAGTAAAACGTAACCCTGTAAATTTGGGGAAATATGGAAGTATAAGCAGCTTTATTAATGTGTAATTGTTTTTAAACTAGTACTTAACTTCATCTGAATAAAACTGGTTTCAGCAGAAACAGCACGAAAACGAGCTGCAGGCAAGCTGTGCAGAAGTAGTGTGCAGGTTACAGCTGCTCACTAAAGGATCCACAGCTGCAATGAAGCTGAACATTGGGTAAGCAGATTGTTGTAGAGCACAGTTTAATGAGGTAATGGTATCCCAGTGTCTTCAACTGTATACATCGGAAGGAATCAATTCTATTTGTACAAGTGAAGAATAGGTAGTTCTATTCGTATTAGGATATTGTTTTGATATCTTCATGCATTTGAATAGTAAAATATTTTCATGCTAGTGAGATCTAATTCCTTTATGTTGCATTTATTTTCTCCTGCATTTAGAGAGGAAACTACTTCCCCTCGAAACCATTCATCTCTGTGTATCTTTTGTAGAATACACAGAATAGTGTGCAAAATACAGTGTTTTTCCTTACCAGTCTTATGTCCAAAGATTTTGAGGCCAGCAGCTCTCTGACTTTAAAACCAGGTTCCTAATATTAATGATCATTAAGGTTGATTATCAGTTATGGTTGAATAATAATTGTGCTCAATTGTGATAATCATACCAATTATCATGATGAAATACTGATTCTTGATAGACACCACTGTACAAACAAGTCCAGAGCACAGTAAGTTATAAAATGACAACACTTTCTTCACATCACTCTTCTGCAGTATCCTTCAGACCTCATGTAGAAGGATCATGCTCTGCTGATACAGAATTAAGCGTCAGTAGGAATTCAGCTGACAGCTGGAGACAGTACTTTGCTTCACCAGTTAAGCAGTTCATGACTTGAACTTAAATAGCTGTAGATGGCCGCTGCAAATAGGTTTATTTGCCCTCGATACTCAGGTGTCAGAGCTCACAATGGATGGAATCTGTTGTGAAATTTCCTAGCCGCTGATAAGCAGTTCACATTCAACGGCCAGTGTACGTGAATGCATCACTCGCTGTTCATTTCTGTGAAACGTGTAGGTATTGCAAAAAGCTTCTAAACTGTAAGACACAAGTATAGTTACAGTGTCACTGAGAACACCCTACTTGGCAAACATTTTTTGCTTTAATATTTGAAAAAAAAGTTGTAAACAGTTCTACCTTTACTTAAAATTCACTTATTCAGGAGGCATTGTTGATTTTGGAAGATGTAAATTTAAGACTTTCTGTCATATTCCAGCCATAAAGAAATTTGAAGCTGAATTCCATAAGCAGGGATACATTAAATCTCTCATAGCTATTTCTGATATAGCTCCCTCCCTCATTTTCAGATGCCTAGAATTAAAAAAAAAAAAAAAGAAAAATTTATGTGCAAGAGCAATTCTCCCAGTAAGTCCTTGTCTCCAGTAATTCTCATATGGTATTTCCAGCTTCCTTGGTGCAATTTTAGTATTGTTACAGGATCAGATTTCACTGAATATTCACACTCATCTAACAGAGGGTACCCATGGCACAGTCTCCAGCAGTATAAGATTTACTGTTCCATATGAGCCATGCTGCCAGAGGAGCAGGGGGGAACAACTGGCTGGTGAGGTGCAGTGACCACTCATTCACTGACCCTGACTGTCACTCATATATTGGGGATTGTACAAGGGATCTTTGGGACAACTGTGCTTCTTGTCAAACTGAGCACATCAAGTCTAGGATAGAAGAACAACTTACCTACTCTGTTCCTGACAAATTAGTCTATGGGAAACACAAGGCAGAAGGTCTAGTGTTCCCAGATTCTACATGGATATTTCTCTTGAGATTATTTTTTCCTAGCTAAGAGTTTACTGAATTTATTTTAGGTAATTAGAAGACCCTTTTCCAATCATAATTAAGTTTGTAAATACACTACAGCATTATTCTTTCTTTAACTGTTAAATGAAGTATTGAATGTATTTATTAGCCTAAGATGCATTGCAATATGCATCCTGCCCCGTAGTAACATTTTTTTTTTGAGCGCCACAAAGAAATTTCTTCCAGCTGAAAGAACTGAAGTGCAGATACGAGGTAAAAGTGTCATCGCCTTGCTCTGCAATATGTATCTTTTCTTCTCCAAGTTATATTTGCTCATGGGCTACTGTAAAACCCCAAAGGCTCCTAGTAGTTCCACTATCAACTATTCACTTCCTCTATCAAAGTTTTAGAAACACACCCCACCATCACACGTGAGCCACTCCAGAGTTATGAAGTGTGTACACACAGACATTTTTTCCTCAGCTATAAGAGAGGAAGGTGGATTTTATTCTGTAAAGGGAGAAATACTTATTTTAATGGAAGAAATCCAATAAATGTGAAAATCTCTTCCGTATTATTGATACTGTTCTCAAGCTTTCCTTGTCGAACTCACTTCAAACACAGCTTCCTTCTGCATACTGCAGCTTTTTGCTTTCAAGATGCTACTTACCTGTTCCTTTGTTACCAAATTCCACTAAGTACAAGAGTTGAACCAAGTATAGCACAGCTATTTATTTGTTTATAAAATTTACTTATTGGATGGAAATGGTCCAAAGAAATTTGGCTTGCAATTTTGTCATAAACAAGCTGCATCTTATCTCACCAGTTTCACCAAGATCTGCCATTTTAGCTAAACACACATTCCTGTCTGTGACTTATTGTAAAAGAAACCACTAACCTGCTTCAGAGGACTGAACAAGATCTCAAAACTGGTAGCTTGCTGAGTACAGGGTAGAAAATATCTGGATCAGGCATCCTGAGGAAGAGTGAAGTACTGATTTCCTGATGTCTGTGTAGTTCTTCTGTCTTTACACTGACTCACCAATGGAGGCAGAGAAGACGACTTCCACTTGCCTGCCCGTGCTAATCTCCCTTTCATCTCTAATCTTAGCTAAGAGATTTAATTCAAGGTTCTTATGCCACCAGGTTAAATCCTGCAAAACAGGCCAGTCAACTGACTGTGAACTGAGATCTCACTGACAAAATGGATTTATAGTAACTTATTTTACCTTTTTACCTCTCAGAGGTTTGGGCTGGTAAGCAACAGAGACTGTTCTTCAGTACATGCTATTGGCTTCATTAGTTCTTAACAATAAATATGGGCCCAAGAAGGAGGAGAATGAGAATAATGAAACTTTGTACTTGTATGGGAAAGGAAAATCTCTCTTAGGCAATCATCATTTACATGCACTATTATGTGCCTTACCCATCATTCCATATTTTTTGCTTTGGATGGAATTTTTTGTCCTCTGTGTATTGACTGACTGTGTCCAAGAAAGGAACTCAAGTAACCAAGAGCAATTAGATCATCTTGTATGACTGACATTAGATACTGGTTTGGGAAGCTTTCCAGGTTCGAGACCAATCTAGTAGAAACCTCTGTTGTAGACTCTTAAAAGCTTTATCCCAAGCCAGAAGCAATGGCATCTTGTCCTCTGGCATTGCTGAGCCCAACACGTAGCGATTTGTGGGATGGACATGGCTGGGTTGAACTGGTAACAGTAGTGGCAACAAGCTGAGTCTGCAGCAATGCTTGATAAAGTTAGTGGTGATGTCAGAACCAGAATTGAATCACTAAGCTGCACCAGGTTTGGTCTATAGTGTCGTAATACATCAGCACAGCAGAGAGAGTTCAGCGAGTGCATGTGACTGGCTGCAAGGGACCCTGCACCAGGGATTGTAATGCATGTGAGTATTCTCAGAAGCATAAACTCTCCTCGCCCAGCTAATGATGAGCAATAAACAGATACCATGATATTACTGTGATTCTAACCGTGTATTCTGGAAATATGCCTGCTCACCTCATTTATGGTCTCATGCTTTCATATAGATTACTGCATGGAAGAGGGAAGCTCGTAATTGCCAGTGTCTCTCTGTGCCTCCACAGGGTGAAAAATCCCAAGGACATGTCCCAACAGGATAAAGTCATACAGTGAAATTATTTCCCTTTACAGTTTTACTGAGAATCAAGCTCCTAACTAATGTCTATGGTGAAAGCTTCATCCAACAATGCATCATCTGGGACCATATGGCAAACTTACACAGAGGTGATTCCTTGATTGCGGGGGGGGGGGGGGGGGGGGGGG
>WHYT01017476.1:311885-329175 GCA_009806455.1 Tetrax tetrax | reverse complement strand
AGATTGCTGTCGTGTGGCTCTGGAGGATCTGAGAGGTACATTTAATGAATGTTTGGCCAATTACTTATCTGTTTAGTACCATTCATACATAAGTCTGCAAGCAAGGACAGATGTGTTATGAATTAGCCTAATTAAATAGCTAGTTGGTATGATGCATGCTGCAAAATTGCATTTTACATCTAGTTTCCAAAAATTATTTTTATATTTGGATGGCTTTCCATTTCATCTTGTATTTAATGCAAATGGTAACTGAAGAGAAGAGCTTTTGGAAGAATGGACTAAAACTGGAGGCACTTAGTAAGTTTGACACATGCAGGCACTGTACAACCTTTCTTCAACATGTCAGTGCTTCAGAGGAAGAGTCCATATTCAGAAAGAGATTCTCACTGATATGTGTTAATGGGGCATGAAAAAGGGAATTTAGATCATGTGCTTTTTTTTTTTTTTTGCTTTTCTGAAGTTGTGAACCACACGGTAAATACCGAAAGGTGTAAGTTATTAGGCAAATAGAAGCAACTGGGTCTTTAGAGAATATTAATCTCTCAATTACATTTTTTAACTTTTAGAAAGGAAGTACAGTGGTATCTAGGTGGTTATGGTTGTTTTAGTTAGATGAAGATACCTAAGTTAAATTACAACACTTGAAATTCTTACAGAGATGGGAGAGCAAACATCAGAACTCAAAGGCAAAAGCTAATGGGGATAGATAGTAATTTAAAAGAACCCAGTTTGATACATTAGAACGCCACAAAGCTTATTACAAACTAAGTCAATTATATGTTTTTACAACTACAGCTCTTCACTGTACTACAGTAGTACCAGAAGACCCACTGTACTGTGTTCCATAAAAAATACAAATACTGTAACTGTAGCTCATATCATTGCCTGAAAAATGTCACAAATTAAACAAATCAGAAAAAAAAAGTATTAGAATTTTCATTTTTCAGATGTTTAAAGGTTATAATCATATGGATGCTGGAGCCAGTCTCGAGTAAAAGGAAATCATAGCAGACTTGCATGAACTGCACTGCGCACATAGTGGTAGTCTTCAGGGCTTCTGTATATTCCGGGAAACACCACGCAGGAACCTATCAGGCTGGCTCTGATTTCAATCCATAGGAGCTGTACTGTCCATAATCTCTGAGTCATCCACTCCTGACTCATGGTGAGTCATTACAAATGGAAAACTAAGGCACAGAAATAGTGTATTCACCTTAAAAGCAGACCAGCAGTCTATGGTAAAGCTGGAAAGTGAACCTGTATTTTAAATTGGTTGGTAACCTACAACTTCAATCTTGGCTGTAACTTTTTTTCTGAAAACTAGAATCCATTTTTACAATCTTATTCATAGACCACGCAGCAATCTTGCTTTTCACTTTCGTACCTTAATTCATTGTGGATCGTATCACCAAAAGCCAGTCATCAGGAAGCTTTTTACAGAATGGAATTATACATACATTATAAGGGCTCCCAACAAAATTCTCCTTACATAATGAGGTAAAATTTCATTTTTCTATTCCATATCTCATAGCATCAATACTTTAGTGCACTGTACTGCCTACTGACCCTTCTTCTCCTAGCAAAGTAGTCAGACACTGACCCTCACGTTTCTCCTCAAAGAGACCTCCTGTAGGCCTCCTATACTAATCAGGAAGTCTCCCTGTTCTCACGTCATTATAAAACTGACTCTGATGCTGTTTTTCACTCTCTGGACACCATTTGAACTGAACAATATTACTCAGGACATCTTGTAGGGAATCTAAGATTCTTTTAGAAAGGAAAGAGATAGTTACCAAAAAAAAACCCAAAAAAACTCATGAAGTTTTTGAAGCTGTCAAACACAAACAGACAAAACCCAGCACCTAGACACAGTGGTCTTAGAGCTCTTCTGAAAAAGATCCAAGATCTCTCTGTCCCTTCAGCAGTGACTTCATGCTTATTGACACTCTGTGTCTAGAAATTGTGATCTATGAAAAAAAGACTGAAGGAACTCAGTTTTCTTAGTGTGGAGAAGACTGATGGTGAGAGGTGGAAATAGAGTTCAAGTAATTTTAAGGTAGTTGCACAGAGGAAGGGAATAAATTCCTTTGGTGATAGGAGGAGAAATAATGGGTAAAATCTTTCTTTTAGTGAGAATAATGAAACAGGCCATGAAAAAGCTTGATTTGCATCAACAGAGTACTTCTAGAAATGGTTGACAAATACTGGCCAGGAATGCTGTAGGCATTCCCTTCTTTTGAAGAAGGGCTGAGCTAGATGTCTTAAGGTCTGAGATTTTTCATTTGCTATGAACTGGATATCTGCGTAAACATCTACCACACTTTGTAAGTGCTGTCCCATCTTGGGTCAATACTTCTTTTGCTCATTGACTTTTGCCTGAAATGTGAGCTTATAAAACATGTTTATGATTCTACTTGTCAGTGAGAGCATTGTTTCCACCTCCATTTATATATTCATTTTTAGGTACAATTTTCAACAAATTCTAGGATTTGGTGGACATTAATTTACTTGGGAATGAACACTTACGAAGTCTGCATTTTGCTATCTATCCTCCTCTTGTATTTTTTCTTCCTTTATCTCTCTATCATTTTCTGACAATCATTTAATTTCTTACTCTCAAAAAAGTTTTCTGGAGCTTTGTCTCCTACTTCTGTGATCAACTAAGCAGAAACATTATTCAGAACTTCTGACTCATACAGAAATAAATAAATAACCCCAACACTCTGATGTCTAGACAAAGAAGTTCTGATTAAATGAGGTGGTAGATCCCTGTAAATATTCAAGGCCAGGTTGGACGGGGCTTTGAGCAACCTGATCTGGTTGGAGATGTCCCTGCTCCTTGCAGGGGGTTGGACTAAATGACCTTCAAATGCCCCTTCCAACCCAAACTATTCTATGAAAGTATTTGAAACCAAGGAATCTGTACTTTGCCGGATGAATCTACTTCCATACACATTTATTTGAAGAAAATAACAGCACAGTTCAGAAGGTCTTACACATCGTTGATCATGTCACCCTTCTCCATCAGCAGATATATGCATATGTTTGTGTATAGGTGTGGTTTTCAATTTTTAAAGATTCCTTGAAGAAACATTAGATCATTCATTTTGGACAAAAGACACTGATGAAAATTCGCACGTCTCCCTTATTCCACATGCAAGAAGATTTCCAGGAAAGCAAACTTATTTTTCCCTGATTATCCATTATGAAGCCTAAGAAAGCAGAAGTTGAAGCACTAGAAAGTTGTGTTCCATCTATAGACAATCCTGGAAGTTCTGATCTAGTTCTTCACACGAGAAAGAAGGATATTGCGAGTTTATATGTGAGTATATTCTCATTGTCTGTTCTTTTTCAAATAAAAAATCGTAAAAACAATTGAGATAGCCAATTAGAACTAACAATGTAAAACCTGAATAAAGGGCATAGGATAGCTTTTGGCTCAGGGAAACCTTTTCCAGTCCCAATCAACACTATGCATCTAAGCTTAACTACATGTACCACCACAAAAAAGCTTGAAAGCTTCATTCCATATTTACATAAAGACAGAGATTTTAATGTGTTGGGTTTGTGGGTTGTTGTTTTGGTTTTTTTTTCTGTGGTGAAGATACTCTGCAAGTTTGCAGTGACAGAGGAAATGCTGGTATCTGTTACATTTACCATCATCTTTGAACCAAAAATAGTAGAACAGAAAGCCTTGAAGAATCTCTTGGTATATTTCTGGAGCAGTGAATTAAAAAAGATTAGATCTTTTCCGTAAAGACCTCCTGCACTTAAGTGGAAACAGATTTTCCTCTTGAGAAGGCTCAGTTTTAGTTTACTTTTTCCCTGCTTGACTTTCATTTGAATCATTCAGATTTTGTCTACTTATGAAGAGTCAATGGTAATTTGAAAACTAACAGATCACTATAACTTTAAAACTCACTGATGATGAAGGAAAAGGCTATTTGGTCTTTTAAAGCTTGCAGTGTGCATGCTCACTTAGAGTACGCTAGGACATGTACTCATGATATAATTTCCACGACATTGCATGTGACAATGTGGTTGTATTAGATAATTATTAACTTGTGAAGTTACAAAGTGATAAGAGAAACTATGCCCCTTGGATTAGCAATGATAAACAGGTACACAGATAAACCAGATAAACAAGTTTGTTAAGGCCTTTCCATTCTCTTTCATCGAATCAGAAAATTTTCCTGAAGAATTGTACACCTCTGGCAATACATAATTATTTGGGGAACAATAAAGTACTCTTCATAGATGAATTCGTATTCATGAGGTCTCCATTACACCTACAGCACGGCAAATTTTCTTGGCATTACTTAAAATAAGAGGTGGTAAGGGCATTCATCTACTCTCAATCTTAATTTGGGAGGAAAAGTACTGCCTACTTTAGAGGGAATGTGTGTGGTTTTTTTTGGCTGGGGTAGAGTTGATTTTCTTCATAGCAGCTACTATGGGGCTACGTTTTGGATTTGTGCTGGGAACAGCATTGACACTACAGGGATGTTTTAGTTCCTGCTGAGCAGTGCTTACACAGAGTCCAGGCCTTTTCTGCCTCTCACACCACCCCACCAGCGAGGGGGCTGGGGGTGCACAAGAAGCTGAGAGGGGACACAGCTGGGACAGCTGACCCCAGCTGACCAAAGGGGTATTCCACACCAGATAACGTCATGCTCAGCAAATATACCTGAGGGAAGACAGAAGCGGGGGAAGTTTGGAATGATGGCATTTGTCTTTCTTCCCAAGTAACTGTTACGCATGACAGAGCCCTGCTTTCCTGGAGATGGCTGAACACCTGCCTGCCAATGGGAAGTAGGGAATGAATTCCTTGTTTTGCCTTGCTTGTGTGTGCAGCTTTTGCTTTATCTATTAAGCTGTTTTTATCTCAATCCATGAGTTTTCTCACTTTTCTGATTCTTTCCCCTATCCCATCATGGTAGTGAGGGGGAAGAGAGTAAGTGATCCGCTGTGTGGTGCTTAGTTCCTGGCTGGGGTTAAACCATGATAATATGAAAAAAAATATTTGTTTGGTGCATAAGAAGAGTAGGTATAAGGAGCAGGCCTATTTTCCATCTGAGAAATTGTAAATGTCAATCAAATGTAAGCAAAACTGATAACTCCATTTTGCAATTGGGGAAAAGGTGTACTGTACTGTTGAAGAAAAAAAAAAAAAAGAATACAGCAACCCTCCCCACCTATTTCAGTCAAGGCTGGTTCATTTCCGTTCACAAAATTAACATTTCTTCGTAGTATCAGCTTTCTTATTAACAGTTTAATTAGGACACATCATACACACAAACACTCTATAGTGAGGAATATATGCTTGTCGCCAGTGCTGACTGACACCAGCATGGCTGGTTGCCCACTGCTTGAGGTAGCTCACTTTGTGAACGAAGAAGCGTCTTGCTGAGGCTGACACCGAGCAAGTCACAACTCCCTGGGCTCGGTGTTAGGTTGGGTTCGCAGCTCCTGCTGCTGGGTAACTCGTTTGTAAACTACAAACGCTGAGATCTTCCTACTCACAAAGCAGCAGTAGGAGATGCTGTTTACTCTTTGACTACGATCTCCTTGTGACGAATGAAACAAGGGCTTAGATTATTCACACATTTGCCTGACAGCAGGGAAATAAAAGTTAAAAAAAAAAATAAATTAAGGAAACTTCACGTGAGGGGAAGACCGCGGTGTGTTACTCGCTCCACACAAGCTGCTGCGAGCACAGCAGATCCGCCCTTCCCCCTCCCCAGGGCACAGGTCTCTCGGAGGACCCAGCCTCGGGGCTGACACGGCTGTGGACGGGCGGGACGCCGGCACCCACCGGAGCACCAGGCACCCCCGCCGGCTGCGGGCAGCTTCGCCGATGAGGCCCCGGGGACGGCCGAGCCCGGGTTGCGGCGGCCGGTACCGCAGCCAGGATACCGCTCCCCTCGCCCCGGACCAGAGCGGGCGCTGCAGCGGGGAGCGGCCCTGCGGCGGCGAGCGCCGTGGGCCGGCCTGGATCCCCGTCACGGGTGGGGGGGATCCTCGGCGGGCGATGGCTGGTGGCGGCCCTCTCCGACCGGCCCGACGGCACGGGACTACAGCGCCCGGCAGGCACCTCGGCCCCGGGGCTGCGCGGGGGCGGCCGCGGCTGGCAGCGGGACTCGACGGCTCTCAACCAACCCCCCACACAGGTGCGCCCGCCTCCCGTGTGCTGATTGAGCACGCTGGCGACCAATCGCCCGGGAGGAATTTCCGCGGCTGCCCAATCACCGCTCCGGAAGCAGGGATGCGGGCGGTGCCCTGGAGCACAGCGTGTTCGGTGGCGCCGCGGCTGAGTAAGGGCGAGAGCGGGGAGGGCGGTGGGGGCGAGCGCGGCCGGGAGTGCCGCAGGGATGGCGGCGACGGCCGCGAGGGGGTTAACCCCTTTCGGGGGGAGCGCGGGCCCCTCCGTAACCCCCTGAGCGCCCCCCCCCCGGCGCTGCGCGCAGCCGTTATCCCTCCCCGCGGGCGGGCGGGCCGGCGCCGTCCCGGCACTGCAGTCGCCATAGAGACCGCGCCGCACGCCATGGGGCGGAGGCTGGGCCGGAGGCTGGGCCGGGGGCCGCCGCCGCTCTAGCCGCCCCCCTCCCCTCCCCGCGCGGCGGAGACCATCCCCCGCGACGGCCCGGGGGCGCCGGGCTCCGCAGGGGTCGCCGTGCCGCCCGGACGAGCCGCCGCCACCGCCGCCTCGGCCCCGTTCCAGGTGAGGAGACGCGGCGCTGCGCGGCGGCCGCCGTTACCCCTGCGCGCCCCAGCAAAGGCGGGCGGCGGGGTCCCCGGGGGGAGCCTCGGGCACCTCAGCGGGGCGCGGCCCGGCCCGGCCCTCGGGCTCCGCCGGCCGAGCCCTCGCCACCGGCCTGGCTGCTGCGTGGGTGCCGCGTCGCAGTTTCTCCCCTCGCGGGAGAGGGGAGTGTTGCGGGGCGCGGGAGCTCCGGTGGGGTGGGGGGGGGGGGCACGGCCAGGACGGGGCGATCCGGTCGGTGGGGTTAAGGTCGGCTGCTCCGGTGGGGTCCAGCAGCCGTCATCGCCGCCCCGGCCTCTACGGAGAATTCAAATTTATAGGCACGAGATTTTTTTTTTTTTTTTTTGGTCCCTCCCACTTGCTGCAAGAAGGCACACGGTACAGATATTTACGTCTTCAGACCGGGAAACATCCGTGGTTTAAAATTGCGGCATCTGTATTTCCAGTTCCTAATCGTGGCGTGCGCGTAACGGATGTGTGTGTGGGCACGGCTGGATGGGGAATCGGTCTGCCGGTCGTCTGGCGCTTTAAGCGCTGGAGCCATGAACAGCAGTTGCATCAATATATGAATACAGATACGCTGGGCTAGGCCACAGATGCACTCGCTGTGGTGACAACAGTAAAGATATAACCTGCATATGGAAGAAATTATAAAAGCATTATTGTACATACTTTCAGCTTTTAGAAAAGGGAAATGGGGAAATGCCTTGTTCTGTCTACAGACGATCTCTGGAGCTGCAACTGCATCCTTGGACTTCTGTTGTCACTCTAGAGGGAAAGCAAGGAGAGGACAAAGATCAGTACAGGGTTTTTAACCTCTGGTGTGAGCCAGAGCAGTTGGGAACAACTGCTAGTGTGAATGGGGATGGATTTGCAAACATTAATAATATTAATGTATTATCCTGGGTGGAGGGAGGAGATGGACACAAAGGAAAGACCCCTGACTATAGCACAGCCTCTTTGAGAACCTTCTACCATTTTTATAATTAAGCTGCAAAGGACTATAGAAAGCGAGTTATAAAATAGGTTGTAATTACTTTCTTAGTTAGGCTGTACAGGCAGAAACAGTTGAATTTTAGCTTAAATGTTCAGAATTAGTAACCTATATTGACAGGAAGATTGAGAGCCCTAAAATAAAACATACTCTATTTATTTTAAAATTGCATTAGCCTCACTTAGAGTGAGTGATTGGTTTCCATGTTGTGGTTCTGGAAGAAAAGTGTAGAATATATATTCTGCGTAGTTAATGCCATTCCTCTCTTGAAAACATGCTGTGCTTGTAGGTATGTTAGTTCATTTTAGCTGTTGTATCTGAGAAAACAAAAGATTAGAGATTATTTTGCTGCTCTTGTTTGATTTCAGAAATTTTTTGGGGAGTCTTAATAATGTGAACTCCTGGTACAAAGATAGCCAACATTTTTATTCTGTGTTAAATTGCACGGGATACTTTATTGATGATGATTCCTTTGTTTTACAGTGTGAACTACATTTGACAAAGTATTTAAACTTTCTTAACTTGTTAAACCAGAAGTATGCTTATTAACATTTTTTTTTGCTTGTAAAAAAATTATATATAGGAAAGTTTAACTACAGTAGTATGTATGTTCATTGGTCAAAAGTTATTTTGAAAATAGTGCATCAACATATTATAGTTTAAAAAATGTGAGGATGGAATCCGTTATCTCTGACAGATACTTTGTTCTTATCTGATGTATTTCTGATGTACCGTTGTGCTCTTGAAGTTCAGCATCTTTTTTAAACTTCCTGTTTTGGAAATGATGGGGTTAGAGTGAGAGGAGCAAATTGAGTGATGGGAATATCATGATGTTGGTTAGGTTTAGTGTAATCTCTGTACTGCTGTTGTGTGCTGCAGGCTGTTACCTCTAACATCACAAATTCCAGAGAGATTTTTCCAATGTGACAGATAGAATCAAGAAAGATTTTTGAGTATTACGAAAGAGAGAGATGAGTGGAGTTTTCCCTGTTCAAAACTGGTTTCTAAACAATCAGCTTCTTCCAGTTCTAGATATTTGTGTACAGAAGGTAAAAAATTTGCTTAGTGTGTGAAGTTGCACTATATGGTTTATTAATATACTTTTGTGTTTTCTGTATTAGCTAAGACTTGTTTATGTAGTGGGAATGAATGGATACTCTATAACAAGAGATTGATAGTTTCTGTGTATTCCTGTGTGTTGTGTTGTCTCTTTCTCCTGCTCTGGGAAAGCACTACACAAAGCCTTTGTGTTTGGCTGGAGGGGAGGAGAAACAGCTGCCTTTTCAGTAAAACACACCAGGATTCGTAGTGGTCTCGCAGGGATGTGTTGTTGTACGTGGACCAGCGGCTGTCCTTCCTTTCTCTTTCTGGCTGTCAAAGGACTCTCTCCTCGCAGCAGAGAAACCTGAGCTCCGCTTGATTGATCTCACAGAGAAGTGTGTTGCGCCAAGGATCTAGCAGATCAGTCTGATGGGCCAGCTGTTGAAGTATAGATGGGCAAGAATTAAACCATGCAAAATTGACAAAATGGAAGGTGTGCATTAAGGAATCCAAGAGCTACAGATCATGTTGTGTTTAAAAAATTACTTAGTATCGACTTGATTTCTTTTTCATGGTTGGGATGAAAGAAACTTGTTAAAATGGCTAATCTTTTTATTTGTTTTTCTTTTGTTGAACAGTTCAGTGTCTAGGCTACTTAAATGGGAATTAAACATGTTAACTTTAGGAAGAGGAAATAAAAAAATATTTCAGTTGGATAAGAGAGTACTAAATGGAGCAATTTCATTTTTCTGCTTTCCATGCACTAATAGAGTGCTTTAATGGTTGTACTGTATTCTGTGTCACACAGTGGTAGAATAAAAGTTAACTTCCCTCTCTTTTTTGGAAACATTGAATACTATATGACGTGGCTTTTAGTAACTGTATACTCTATCTTGTATGTTCTTAAAAAATTACTAATTTGAAAATATCATCTAATCTTTTACTTATCCTTTAAAACTTTATTATATTTCTTAAAATTTTAGAGTGGGATTTTTTTTTCTTTCCTCCCCCTTCAGTGCTAGATGTTAAGTAGTGTGCTTTTGAGGGAGTCTGGTGATGCGGGTTTTTTCTAAGCTGCTTATGAAATTGAGGTGTCGTTCTTGGCAGTTTAAATTTATAGCCTGTTTTTTTTTTTTTTTCTGTATTAGCTTATAGGACACTGGTCTTGAAACTTAAGTAGTGGAAAACTCAAATAATAAAATCTGACTTTCGACACTTCATGTCTTGATCTGATGAGTATCTTTTTCCCATTTTTGAGTTGTTGTGCAAGTCATAACTTTGATTAACTTATTCTGCAAATTTGTTTTTCAATTAATGGAGACAAATCTTTGAAAACCTTGAGGAGGGCAAACTGGGAAACTGAAGAACTCTTCAGTGTTTTTAACAAAACTGTATCTGTATACAGTTCTGAACACTGTATGTATTCAGAAATGTGTTCGTTGTTACGTTCAGGCATGCTTTTCTGTGGTTCTTGCACTGCATGGTTAACAACGATTCTGAGGTGAAGGGCATTGCTCAAATGCTATTTCATGCTGTTGCTTTGTGTCTGAAGAGATTAATCAATTATTAAGAATTAAGTTATTTGCACCGATGAGAAACTCCATCTGTAATTCTTCCTTTCAGATAAATGTGTGTGTGTTGCTTAGCCTTGCGTTTGAGTGCAGGAGAAACTTCTGAGGAGCTGGAAGAGTTGGAGGCTGGCTGGGTTTTCATGGATGAAGTTAACTAGCTCACTGATGGTATTGATGAGGAAAGTAATTTTTTCCAGTACAAAACTGATGTGTAAGGAAAGGGTAAGATATGCTGAACTTGCTTTGAGAGCTTGTAAAAGGTGTGAAGTGTTTTTAACATGAGGCCATTTTTTTCATTTCTGGATATTGCAAAGGGATTTGTTACTTGTTGCAGGGACAAGTTACTGCCTGGAGTTAATATGGGGAAAAAACTGAAATGATCAAAATTGGTGTCCTCCCGGCCTGTTTACATGGGAAAAAATTTATTACATTTTTGATGCACTCCTCTCACAACTGAAGTTACACAAAAATTGTATCCTGTGTTAATGGAGCAGTTCCACTGGACTCATACACAGTTAGGAAAGATCTTGCCCTGTGGAGTTTGCGTCTTTTCAGTACTTGGGAATTGTCTCCTGGCAGCAACTGCTTATTGATTCTGAAAGAAGGGGTTTATTCTGCTCCCTGTCACTTCCCAGGTAATTCTCAAGTAACATTTGTTGCTTCTGTCATGCAGTCTCTCAGAGTATTAACGTTTTGTGAGGCTTTTAGCGACACTTATTTGATACGATGTTCCTTGTAAACGTAGTAAGAATGAGGTTGCTTTGTTGTGTGGCGTATCAGCAGGATGTCTCTCGTTGCAGCTGGTAAGTTTGCTGCTATGGTAATGCTTCATGTGCCGCTCGGTGAGCAGTGTGCTTCCGAGCAAATTAAGTGTGTCTGTTTAGCTTCATAGCATTGAAGTATATATATATATAAAAAGGGTGGGAGTGATCTATAAATAGAGTATACTTGTTTTCAGCATCAAACTAGTGGCTTTTTAGAATGTATTTGTATTGTTATTTTCTTTTAAATAATGTTATATTGAGTTATTTACTGTCTTGAACTAATTAATTATTTTCCTGTCTTTCTATTTGTCAGCTTCCTGAGTTATATAAATCCAGAACGGGCAACATCAAATGATTGAAATTGTGTTAGCTGAGGAATGACTGTTCTACTCCTCAAGTTTCATTGAATGCCTTGCCTTCATATGTGACACTTTGATTTTCCATTTCCAGTAGTCTGTGAAATCAAAATATAATTCCCTAAGCAGAGTCAACCTAGAACACATTGGTGTGTTGTACTCTGAGAGCTGGATGAGAGGAATTGATATTGGATCATGATTCTTTTTCTGCATGAAGTTTATTTGCTGTTTTGTCAGGCTCTAGGGATTACTATGATAATAATGATGATTTGGGTGAAATTGCAGTTTTACAGTTTTGAGCAAGATGGTGTTTCCAGTGGGGAAACCTGTTTAACTGTTTTTCTGCATGGAGAAAAATCATGAAAGAATCACACGATAGATCAATGTGAAGAAGGTATTTATTTGTCTTGTGGGAAGAATATGATAGCTAACCCAGACAGTTCTTGTCTTGACTAGGCAAGATCTAAGAAACTGATGCTGAAGCTGAGGAGCAAGTAATGAGCCTCCCACAGTAAAGCATATGGATGCAGGGAAGAGGATCCATTCTCGCTAACTTGACAGAGAATGATTGTAAGAAAGGAGTTGCTTATATTACTTTTTTTTGCTGAAATAGGTTTATAAGTCTTGCTAGGTCATGCTCGTATGTGCAACTTCACCCTGAAGGTCTAGCTAAGATAGTAGTTATAACTAGATCCTTTCTATGTCTGTAGCCTGGGTGCTCAGCTGATAGGTCGTTCTCCCTATTGTCAGCTCGGGGAGGAGGCAAGAGGAAGGGGAACGCTTTATCTGTAAGGCTGCTTCGAGGCAATGTTGCTCTCCCTCCCCTGTTGATCAGAAGCAAATTTGGGCTGGATGCTAAATTCAGGCTGGATGTTTCTGCCTGTTGCCCGTATTGCTCTTATGCATTTAATTAGTTTTGAGCCTGGGATACCTCAGTCATGTGGCTGTGCTTCTGTTCGTCTCGCCGAAGACTGGACTAACCTTTCCTTGATGAGTCAATTTTCCCTTGACCTCGCCCTGCAATCAGGGAGCACCTGTACTTTAGCTGGCTTGTTGGAGTTGGTAGGTAATAAATCAATTCTATTGTGAGGACCTGCATCGACAAGTAACCGCTCCCTGAAATATTTTTTTTTCTGGAGTAAAGGTTTGGACAGAATTGATTTATGGTCTGAATCAGGACCAGGGCCTGCCATACGAGTAGCCCTGCAGTAGATGCTGCTTGTGTACAATGTGCTCTTGTATTTCTTGCTCTGAAAGAGCTAAAAGCTTGAATCTTGGTCTTAGGAATGCTAATAACTGTATTTTTCTTCATTATCTATATTATTACTATTATTAATAAAAAAAGATGTACACCGATTTCACCCATCTCATTGTATGTTTCCTGTTTCTCAGTAGCAATCTCATAACCCTGCTTGCTATATGATTGCATATCCATCATGTTCTCTTACAGAGTAGAAATTCAGTTTTGTTTAAATAATAACCACAAAATGAAGCAGTATCTCACCACAGTTTAGAAATGAATATTCTTAAAGCAAATTTAATGACTGTTGGTGTATTTAAAAAAAAAAAGCAAGCAAGCTTATAACCTGTGTTGATAGCATTATGTTTCCTATAAGTAAATTCAAGAACCTATAGAATACAGTTACTATTTTAGAGTTATTACACTTTTGCCATTATGTTGTTATGTATTACTGTTTTAATATCCACAAAATTAGATCTGCACTCAGTCAATCTGAAGTAAAATTTCTTCTAGTTTTAGACGTATTATTTGTATAGATTAAGTGTTTAAACATTCAAAATATACAAATGTGGCAGGTTATAGGTCAACAATATAACTGGGATTATTTTTAAAGCCCAAGCTTTAATTCTGAGAGATTTGGTATATGTCTTTATTTACACGCAGCCAATATTTCTTAAAACATGTAATACCAATACATAATACTTTTTATTATTTAAGTAAGAATGAAATGAAAGACTGTAATGGTTTTTGGGAAACTTTGCTGTTACGTTCTTAGGAATAGTTTTGCATTTGTTTGGCACATAGTTAAAGTCCAAGCTTGCACTATTAGCCCTTCAGATGTGTAAAAAATTCATATAACTTTTGAGAGTCTGTTGACCCCCATGTTTAAAGTAGATAAACTTACTGATTCTTATGCCTTATCGTTCTGACATGCTATACTCTTTCAGATGATTGCTGCACTGTTGAGAAGTACTTTTGTGGACTTAGGGCAGTCTCAGCATACTACATTGGCTTGGAATAATCATATTTTCATAATGAAATATACTTTTATAGTTAATTTTCAAAGATAAAAAACTCATCACATATCTCTGCCTGACTGCTTTAAGACAGAGGGAACTGTTGTGGTTATTGAGGCCAACTTTGTGGGTAACACCAACTTCCCTAGGATTTCTCAGAATTACGTGTGCTAACAGTAGTTGAATAAGAGCATATAATTTGGAAAATCATTCTGTTGTCTTTTAAGAATTGTCAGCAATGAGGAATCCACTGAAATAATTAATGAAGTGTTCTAATAGTAGAATACCTTTATTAACTAAAGTTAAAGACCTTGGAGATCTTTATTTGTTTGTATCTAATCTAGAGGATCAACCTTTTACTGGTATGATTTTCTATGTCAGAATGAAGATCTCTTGTATTGTTAGATTAAAGCATTTTTTAATTAGATAATCTGAAGGAATTGAGCTTCATAATTTTGACACTCAATACATATTCTCCAGTATTTTAATAATTTGGTTTTCTACATCTCTTGTTTAGAAAAGAAATATTTTTATTGAAATGTGAACAGTAGAACTGGATATAATGTTCCAGCAGCAATCCCACAACGAGCAGATAGAGAGATGTTACCTTAGTGTTTATTTGCCAACTCATCTGTAGTTGTCATAGCCTTAACAGCACACCAGATGCATTTATTGGAAGTGACTGATTATCTATATCGTGTTAGGTGATGTTGCCATTTATTCTTTTCTCCTTGAGGTATAATATCTTCTTTTATCTGAGTTGGAACATGTGTAGTTTGCAGTCCATTAAACAATTGATGTAGTTTGTTCTCTACCACTTCCTCATCTCAATATCAACTACACACTTTATCCTTTTTTCTCCTAGTAAAAAATGTTTCAGTATAAACTCAGGAACCGATTCTTATGGGACTAATTAGAGAAATATTAGTTCAGTTAACTTACAGTTATATTTTGAGACCTAATATTTAATGTGTGATCTATTGATTTTCTGCTATTTTAGTTTCTTGAAAACAGACTGTGCTGTGTGGTACAAAGATGTCTTACAGAGGTAGGAGTGCCATAATACCTCTTTATAGGGCAAACTAGTAATGTTACAGAAGGGGACAAGAAGGGGAACTTCAGTTGAGTGGCAGTAATTGTATTGTCTTCCTTTAATTCTTTAATACTCAAGTCGTCTGTTTTGCCTGGAATTGATATCAAGCTGATGGTCTGTAGTTACTAAATTAATTTTATTTATCCTTAAGAACATTAATTGTCTTCTGGAGGTTTCAGAGGTCTGTTGGAATCTGCATTCATAGCTCAGAAATGTCTGTGGAAGTTCCTGTTAAAGTACATGTTACTCAAATGCGTTCTTATCAACCTGTCTAGCTGAGTAGCATCTGACTAATATTTACTGTGGGAATAGGAGATGCATCACCATCGCGTGGGTCTCTGACCATTCTGGGTAACCCATCCTTTGTTGCCGCACCCGGCTTCCCCAACCCCGACTGGGCCTGGAGAGTGAATGGGAGGGAGGGAGAGAGGGTGTCCTTGTTTCCGAGAGCTGCCCAGGCACCAGGCAAGGAGTTCATTACTTCGTGACACAAAGAAGGCTGCCACGGGCTGTAGCGTCTCATTTTCACATTACATTATATCCTGGGACTTGCACTGAAAATCTTTATGTAATTGCTACCTGTACTGGAAGAAGACTCAACTGGGAAAGAAGTTTTCACAGAACCACTGCTCCTGGCTTTTTAACAGCCCCAGTCATGCTAAGTTCATAATCAGAAGCAGGTTCCTTGTCAGCCAAATATATCTATACCATCCTCGAGCAAGAGATGTAAAGTTTTCCAGTATGTTTCTACAAAGTTTCATTACAAAGTGAAACTTGAGCAGTCACTACATCACAGTAAACTTTCAGACCGTGTATAAGGGGCAAAAACATACAATGCCTGTAGCTTAACAGTGTTCACAAAACACCTGTTGGAAAAAACACCTGTTTTGTGAACTCAGCTCAGAGAGAATCTCAGCTCAAGAGAATCCTACAAAACAGCCTCCAAAGATGAACCTGGAAAAGAACACTAACATCTATAAACAACTTTCAGCTTATTAGAGATACTAGTTTTAGTTTTTCCTTCATTTCCCACTAATTCTTGTGTTCTGTCTTCTTCCCTACACTACTCCCTTATTTCTTATCTACCTTAAAGATGATTAGTGATAGCACCATTTAAAAATTATTATTAAACATAAACCTCCTCATTTTAGTAATTCACTTTTACAAATACCTTCCCCCATGTAAAGGGGTCCAGGAAGCCTGGACGCTCCTCAAGATGGAGATCTTAAAGGCACAAGAACAGGCTGTTCCTGAATGCCGTAAGGCGAGCTGTAGGGGAAGAAGACCGGTGTGGATGAATCGGGAACTATTGTTGAGGCTCCGGAAGAGAAAGAGAGTCTATGTCCTCTGGAAGAAGGGACAGGCTACTTAGGGAGATTACAAAGAAGTTTCTAAGGTATGCAGGGAGGAAGTTAGGAAGGCAAAAGCTCAGCATGAACTCAGATTGGCCACTGCAGTAAAAGAGAACAAGAAATCCTTTTACAAATATATCAGTGGTAAGAGAAGAAACAAGGAGAATTTACACGCTTTACTTGATGCAGCGGGGAATGTGACCACTGAGGATCCTCAGGTCTGAGGCTGAGGTCCTCAACGCCTTCTTTACTTCTGCCTTTAATAGGCAGAACAGTTATCCTCAGGGCACTTTATGCCCTAATCTGGAAGTCTGGGATGCCAGGCTGAATAACCCCCTGTGGTACAGGTGGAGACAGTTAGAGAGCTCCTCCTCCATCTGGACTGCCACAAGTCCATGGGACCGGACGGGCTCCATCCTAGGGTGCTAAGGGAGTTGGCGGGGGTGATTGCCGAGCCGCTCTCGGCCATCTACCAGCGCTCCTGGTTATCTGGGGAGGTCCTGGAGGGCTGGAGGCTTGCCGATGTGACTCCCATCTACAAGAAGGGCCGTAAGGAGGATCCGGGGAACTACAGGCCTGTCAGCCTGACCTCAGTACCCGGGAAAGTTATGGAGCAGATCATCTTGGGTGAGATCACTCGGCATATGCGTGGCATCCAGGGGATCAGGCCCAGCCAGCACGGGTTCACGAAAGGCAGGTCATGCTTGACCAACCTCATTTCCTTTTACGATTGGGTGACCAGACTGGTGGATGAGGGAAAGGCTGTTGATGTGGTCTACGTGGACTTCAGCAAAGCCTTTGACACGGTCTCTCACAGTATTCTCCTAGGGAAACTGGCTGCCCGTGGACTGGGTATGTATACCCTTCTTTGGATAAAGAACTGGCTAGGGAGCCGTGCCCAGCGGGTAGTAGTTAATGGAGTCAAGTCCAGCTGGCTGCCTGTTACAAGTGGTGTCCCCCAGGGGTCGGTACTTGGACCCATCTTGTTCAATATCTTTATTGATGACCTAGATGAGGGGGTTGAGTGTACCCTCAGTAAGTTTGCAGATGACACCAAGTTGGGTGGTGGTGTTGATCTGCCTGAGGGTAGGGAGGCCCTTCAG
>WHYT01017476.1:262846-302300 GCA_009806455.1 Tetrax tetrax | reverse complement strand
GTGCCTAATAAATGCTGGTCTTGACATCTCGGAGGGGATGTAGTGGAACTTTGATCACAGATGGTGATCAAAATGAGCAAAAGACTGAATAGGTGAAGAGATAAATGAGGGGGCATATGGTAGCAGTGTATTTCCTGTATAGGACTAAGAGTTGGACAGGGAGCAACTGTGAACTCTTCCTTCCCGTACAAGAGACAGTGATCCTCAAAAGTAACTAGCAGAATACAAATTGGAAACAAATATATGCTTTTTCCCACAGCATGGAATTAAGTTACAACTTACTTACAGTAGAGTGTTATGGAGGCTAAAAGCTTTTATGGGTACAGAAAAGATCTGATGAACTCAGAGATGAAAAATCTTAAATACCATCTTTGGCTCAAAGTGTTTTCTGCCCCAGCTTGCTGTATCCTCAGAAAATAGTCTGGGAAAGTGTGACTATGTGCTTTCTGTGTCCTCGTGTTCTTCCCTAGATGTCTGCTGCTGGCAATAGTCGGAGACAGGAGGTTGGGCTGGGTGGATCTTTGATCTAACACAGCCTGTCTGCTCTTGTGATTAGCTGTCCATGCTATTTACTTTTCTACTGTCTGACCTAATTTTGTTCTTCTGTAAATTAAGTTGGTATTTCTGGATTTGTCCCAACTTTAAGTGCCTTTGCCAAAGTTCCGTTTCAGTTTTTTAATACCTATCTCCCATTTCAAACCCTGAAGGACCTCCAATTAGCAGCTTAAGTTTAACCCTGAATGACTTCTAATTAGGAGCTTCAGTTGCTGTTGCTTGAAGCTGCTTTCAACTACTGCTACAATGCCAGCCCATGCTCTGGTGAAGTCACGTTCTTGACTAGCCCTGGTACCTTGAAAGTTCCCAGCACAAATGTGTTTGTTTTTTTTAGGGGCAGACTGGTCAGGCAATCCTAGATGAGCCACCCATCTCCTTTGTTTTTGTGGATTGTTCTACCAGATTCGATATTGCCTGAGCCCATGTTATAATTGTGGAATATTGTGTGAACAAGAGAGACTTGATGGCACAGCAGAGAGTCCCTCTGAACTGAGGATAAAGTAGTAATTTGTGCTGTTCTGCTGGCAGTAGCTTGTTGTATGTTTATTTTAGCTGCCTTAGTGCCACCTTGCTTCAGCATAGCCAAGCACCAAGCTGTTTCCCACTTCCCACCTCTCGTGTCATTTGGCATTTCATAAGATCCCACTTAATGTGGCTGTCTCCTGCTTGCTCGTGCTAGGGATGTTGGCATCTGTGCTGAGTTGGTTTCAGCATGAGGGTCAGCACAAAGTCTCTGTGGCTTTTTTGTCTTCACTTTGTGCCTGACTTGTTTGACGCTTCCTTGAATCTTCCTTGAATATACTGAGTGTCTCCTGCATAAACCGTAATGTGATGGCGCATCTTTCCTCCTTAACTCTTTCAGAGATGGCTGCATTGTGTGACAGGATGGCTGTTGCATCCCCCTTATCGAGAAGGCCAAAGTCTGTCAGAGTTTGATAGACCCCCTGCAGGGTGTAAGCTCAATCAGATTCCCTCTTCCTGTCAGCTAGGCTCTTTTGGAGTCATCTTGCTTGGTGTAGCAGTTATCGACCTCATTTCACACATTGACGAAAAGGAGAGCTGCTGTCTTCAGGTATTTAAGGAGATGGAGTACCAGAGGGCGAGTGCCCTCTCTTTATCACAATACTGCTGCAGATTTAGAATTACGTGCCCTTAAGATAAAGATGCTAAAATATTAGACATTACAGATTAAAAAAAGATTATTCCTCTGTTCTTCTCTATTCTGCTTAGCAAACTGTCAGGCCTTATTCCCCATGTTTTTGTAATGTGCTTTATTAACTGACATGTCAAGGGAATTCTCAACTTCTGTTAGTGAGGTCCACATCGCTTCATGCGTGGTGCTGCAGACTGGGCTCAGTACAGTGAGTGTAGTCTTGTGGTCTGCCAGCTGGGCTGCTTGTCTGCCACTGGCAGCCTTGTTGATCTTTTGAATGCTGTCAGTGCAGACAGCAATTTGCTATTTGCATGTCACCTATCTGATCATCTCACAAAAAAAAAAAAATGAATAGAGGAACTTTGGTGTGTTCAAAAAAGTTAAGTGCTATTCCCATTTATATTTAGAGTTTACTCGAACTTTGCCTTGATTGGTTTAAGCATTCAGAAGTTAATAGCAGTTAGTTGTATATACGCCCTTGCATCATTCTTGCACAGTCTTTAGTGGCAACTTTTTTCCTAGCATAGGCTTTGGAAAAAATTCCTCAGAGCAATGTATTTTTTGCCTTCTTGCCTTCTGTAGTTGTGTGTTGTATGTCTGGGTTGGGCCTTTATGTTTTTCCTTACTGAGAAAATTGATTTATCAAATAATAGAAATAGATAGTACTAGTGGAAAGGGCACTTTAAGATACTTAAGAGTATCTTAAAGGATCAATTTATGTTATTCCTTGGTTTATAAAGTTAGTGACATTGATGGTAATCTATTAATATTCTGTATCCTAAGAAGGTAACTGACTATTCCAACATTAAAAAAAACTGGAAACAAAGATTTTTATTTTGCTGATACGTTCAGAGTATAAATAGTTTGATATTATGTTACTATGTCGCTATTTAAAATATCTTAATTTTTTGACTTCAAGCTGTCTTTGTATCAATGTTCAAGACTACACTTCACTATCACTTAACTCTTTTGCAATGAAAATTTTACAAGGATCTTGAAAACTAATTATTGTGACACTGTGTAATTTAGGGAATGACAGAACTGATTTTTCCATTTATGTGTTTAAAAATATTTTTCACTTCATGTCAGTGATTAGAGAACTGGTTTCATTGAAGAAGATTTTTATGACTAGTAAAACAAATTCTTGTAATAGAAAAAAAAAATTCTAATTCTGTTTAGGTTTGTTGTAAATATCACATTTATAGTGAATCTAATATACAGAAATACAACTCTTTTCTTTTTATTTTTTTTAAACAAATGACAGTTTTGGTGTTTTCAATTAATTTTGTAGTAATTAATAAGGTTTCACAAGCCTCATTTTTTATTTGGAACTCACTCTGAGTTATGGAAAAAATTTGAGAATACTGCAATATTATTTGAAATGAATTTAACCTCTCCAAAGGGTTAGGTTTCCACATTAGTGTTGAAGTTTCTACGCTTGAGGTTGTAGTTGGACAACTGGTTTGAGTTGAAAGCGCAACAGTACTCTGCCTTTCCCTATCCTCCACAGCTAACTTCCGTTCTTTCTCTTGTTCTGACATAAGTCTTTGTGTAATCGTGTGACAGATCAAATTAGGAAATTAACTCACTTGTCTGAAAAATACCATGGCAATAATATAATAGATTAAATAGAGTTTTTGTTTTATGACTCAGTCTAATTCTTCCCGACCAAAATTTTCTTTTTCTGTAGGTAATGAATTACATGCTGTGTTTCTCATACAAGCCACAACCCTATAGTCTCTCCCTGTCATGGCCATACCCAGGTGCTTCCCTTTCTTTATGGCAAGGTATTGAGTACATTTTATCTCACTTGATCTAATCAAGAAACATAATGAAGTTTACTTCAGTGTAATTGCTTTCAAGTTCAATTTAATTTTAAGGTTGCTCATTCTATTCTGGATTTGAAGAGGGGTTTGTGTGCCTAAAACTTCTATGGTTTTGCCACCTGTATCAGTTGGTTTAATAAAAGATTATATACTCCTTCCATAAACTTTGCTTTACTTGGGTTTTTGTAACATTTTGGTCCTGAATTCTCTTGCAAACTGGAAATAGTGTAGTAGCTTGAATTACATGTTTTTAAAATAAGGCTGTTATCTTGAAACTAAATGTTATATTTTTAACTCTGTCTTCAAGCTGAGAAAATATTCCCACTTTTGTAATAACAACATAGCTGTAAGCGCAGAAGTTGCCAGAAGGAAATCTAGAACCTTTGGCAATAGCATGCAAGACAGTTTGGAGCTTTTCACACCTGGAATCTGCAAGTGGTGATGAGTATTTTGGCACCCAAGAGCTTGAGATAACTAATGCTATTTTAGGTTTTCCTATGTGTAGAATTTTTAAAAAGATTGTCTTTACAACCAGTACAGTTGGAAATTTAGGTCAAGGTCTTAGTTTTCTCATTGACATGCGGAATTATGATTTTCAGGACCCCAGCTTCTGAAATGTATTTAGAAAATACTCAGATTGTAAGTGTAGGATAGCTTTCTAGTTTGGATGTTCAAATAGACACACTTAAAACATTTCTGGCCTTAGAATTTACAATTTGAACATGCTTCTTAGCCTGTCTAAGGAAGTTGACTTTACCATAAATATGGTGGAATTAGGATCTTTGAATGTTTCCTGCCCTCATTTTCTCTTTATGCTGACTTGTTAAACTTTTCTGTGTTCCTTTAAGTTCTTCTGCTGAAAAGTAGAAAGTACAGGAGTGGAAAGCAACTTTGGTAGATTCCAGTTAATTTACTAGTTTCTTGAATGAACTGAAGGCAGGCAGACAGAGCTCTTAATAAGCATAGATAGTTCCCAACAGCAAAAGGTTAATGTTATTCCACAGGGGACACAACAGGACATATATTTTGTCTTTCTACAGAACAGAAGTAATCTTCTGTCCTTGCTTGCTTTGTCCTGAAACTTACAGTACCTTAATTCAGCCAAAATTGTCTGTGTAACTTTCTCAACCTTAGATCTGTATTTAAACATCTACAAAGACTGCAAAGCAGAGATTGGCTTTAGTTTAGGGCCATCTCTAAAGAACTTAAATACATGCACATGAATTGCATAAAATGATTGTCTTTCCTTGCTGAGCTAGAATAAACTTTTAGAAATTTGGCTTCTTTTCTGGAAGTTTTGTACTGTTGTTTTCTAATAGCATATAATCTTGTAGTATACTTGGTTGGGGTAAATTAAAGGAGTCTTTTGTGCGGATGATACATAGTTAAAAGCAGTGAAGTGGGTAGAAGAGTTTTAAATAATGGATGCTGTTTATACAACATTAAATTCTGGATATAGGCACTAACCCTCCTTTAACTGTTCTTATATTATACTGTGATCAGATCTCAGGTAAAGCCTTATGTTATGGAACAAAGTCTGTACTCATTGTGTTGTCCTAGTTATTCTGTGAACTAAATAAATTTGGAAATAAATTTGCCAGAGGGCTAATTGCCTTCAGTTCGGATAATCCTGTTATCTTACGCATTTCCTCTGATCTGATAAACTGGTCTGAGAAGGAAACTGATGACTGAATGAATATAGAATTTTATGACATACATTGCAATTAAAATAGCTGTTATTTTTTTTTAGGAGAATTATAAAAAAATGTTCACTATGCAGAAAATAACCATACTACCACCTATGGAACTGCACCGCTAAAGGGTTCATCTGTGAAAGGAGTAAGGGAAAACTTGCATCTTAATTGTATGTCAGTAACTATTCTTCTGCTTTGGTGGGATACAGGACATGCTGGAGCTTTCTAAAATTGTTTAACAGCATTGTAGGTTGTTAAACAGCTAAGCTGAAGGTAACATATAGTTGTATTTCAGTAATGCAAATAGGACTGTATGTACTTTTATGAGTATTTTATTAATCTGTGAAATTTAGAATGGACCAAACAGTTTGAATTCAAGTCCTCCAAAATTCAGAGAAGCTTCAGTTTCAATTTTGTCCTGAGTACCACCTCCAAAGAATGCAAGTTTATGTCTGTCCAAAGGTCCTTTAAATGCAGTCCTCTCCAATAATGTCCTTTTCTTCCACATGAATTTGGAGGAGGCATTCGTAACATAAATTGTGCCTACCCAAATACATATTCTCTGTTAAGTAAGGAATATAAAGATATTTCTCCACTGCAGTACACTAATAACTAACAGATTTTCAGTTATACAGTGAAGGTCATTAGAGAACACATCAGAGCAATGAAATGCAGTCTAGATCAGATTGCGAATAAAGGCTTTTAAGAAACCATATCCTCGCAGCAGTGCCTTAGTGTAAGCATGGAGATATATAAGGATCTGATACAGTTGTGATTTAGCAAAATTATAAAACAGCTTTAGACTTAAATTAGGGCAATAAGACTACTATCACATAGAAATAAAAATTTCATCTTTTCTTCATAATAAGTATTGGTCTGCTTGGTGTAATTCAGTGTTGGTTTCTAACTCATTATTGCTGCCTATAGCACAAGTAGTATGTGGAGCAAGGGGAGGATTTTTCAACAGAGGACCACATAAAAGACCCATGGGATACAAAGGAAGGCTTAAAGTTTAATTTATCAACTTAGAGAAGGTTAGAAAATGTATTTAGATGCTTAAATTAGGTGAAAATATTGGAAATGGAATTTGGTTTCCACAACTGTAACCAACTCTTGTGGTAAGAAACTAAAATTAGACAGATTAAATCTTGAAACAAAACAAGTCACGTTTACTGTGAGGGAGGAGACGTACTGGAACATATTACCAGTGAAGATAGAGGCCTCGTCGTCATTTGGACTTTTGCATATTAGCCTGTACTAATTCACTGAATGGGGTAAAGTTATGTGGCCTAATCAGGTAAAAGTTCAGGCTAACGTCAAGCTTTCTGGCTCTGAAGTTTGTGACTGAATCCTCTTGCTACTTTATTTGGGGTCTTGGAGAAAATTAGGTTCTTTGTATTAACCTCAAATTGTTTGAAAACTTGCATTTTTCAAGTAAAATAGTGCTTGCAGTTGATTATCAAGCTTCAGGAGGTCTCTAGCACCTTGCCTTCAGGGGCTCAGGAGCCCCTGTGCATGACAGTATTGCCTCCTGTGCATGACCGTTTAATGGGTCCTGGGATTTTGGTGTTGAGTGTTGGTGACTGGTGATCTAGAATAGATTTTGTTGGTTTGTAAAGATAAAGGATTATAAGAGATTTAACCAGGAATTGATGTATTGGAATAGGATTGAGGAATTTTTTATAATGCCAGTTGTAGAACAGTGGCACAGGTTGCCCAGAGAGGTGGTGGATGCCCCATCCCTGGAAACATTCAAGGCCAGGCTGGATGATGCCCTGAGCAACCTGATCTGGTTGGGGATGTCCCTGATCCTTGCAGGGGGGTTGGGCTAGGTGACCTTTAAAGGTCCCTTCCAACCCTAACCATTTTATGATTCTATAATTCTGTATAAATGAAGGTTTCTGTTACCCTGGCCATGCAGATGTTATATACACTAATACGGTACTTCTACAGTAATTCTTAAAGTATGGGATGGCTCTGTGGATATATGTATTGTAGCATTGCATTCTGGGCCAGTTACTGATGCTCTCTTGGTATGCTGAAGAATCCATGAATCAGTAGTTTTCAGAAACATTTGTCAAAGCTGTGACTATAAATTGTAATTTGAATTGTATTTAAAAAAAAAAAGTATCAAGTCAGGTATCAGATCATGGCTGTATTAATAAAAAGCTCTAAGCCCACTGTCGTTGTATCTTTGCTTTAACAAAGCATCTGCTTTTTCTACAGGTGATGATGTTTGCTAATGTTTGAATGTACTTGCCAATATTAGATTTTGCTCTGGTGAGATGAATACTTTTTTTATAAGCAGCTGTCAAAAAAACCCAACCCTTGAATTTCTAATACAGGAGTAAATGTATTACTTAGTGAAGACTACCACCTACCTTGACGTAACTGGATGGTGGTGGAAGGGGAAGGAAAGATCTGAGCAAATGGAAGAATGTAAATCTAGGTCAAGGTCTTAGTTTTCTCATTGACGTGTGGAATGATGATTTTCAGGTCCAACAAAACTACATACTCTAAGCATGTAGTTTTAGAAATAGACCTTTTCCCCTTCATTAGTGGCATTTCATTTTCTCTTTGACTGATTTTAGTTCCCGACTGTCTTATGGCAATTCTTTTAGAAAGGCCAGTAATTATGGGTTAGTGGTTAGTAATGTTACAGGTATTCACATAAATGACTGTAGTTCTGTTTAGAAGTTTGACCTTATGTGCAGGTGAGAATCTACCAGCACCAGTAGAATTTATGTTGGTTTAGTTCAATTTGATTAAACTGCATGGTGGATGCTGTTACTCAGGATACACATTCCTAGTTTGGCTTCTCTCCATTTGTTTGAATTAAGCCGATTCAGACTACATATTCTGAATGAACGCTCTTCTACAGGGATGTAATCCACTCTAATTTGGTATAAATTTAGATCTTCAACTAATCCAGATTATTTTTTCTCCAGATGAGTGTGTTTTGTTTCGAGTTGGTTTAAATATCAGAATTTACAATTGAAGCAAGAAAGGCATAAGTGAAATATGGAAAATAAAGAATATCTAAGAAAAAAACCCCACAGTTACTGTCATGTTAAACAAACGTCTGTCTTAAAAGCCAGGTCATTTAAGCAGCAGATTGTGTTTGTAAAAAACATAATTTAGCCTCAGTAGTAAACTTGGCCTTTACCCACATGGAAGGCCATTAATTTAAAATAGAGCGGTTCTACCAATGTTGATACCATTTGTATGTTGATTCGGGGAGAAAAGAATTTTTAATTTCTAGTTTATGCTGTTTTGGAAGTGATAGAAATAAACCCAAAGCAAATCCACTTTTGAAGAGTCTTATCATTAGATAAGAGAGTTTGTACAAAGAGTTACGCTTGTGTAATTATACCAGTGTAACAAATAAACACAATTCTAGAAAAGCTTTAAGCAGCTGAAATAACCTTTAACTGGTTGTAGTAGTTGCTGATGGGAGCCATTATGAAAGAAATTTTTTTTTTATTACTATATTTAAAGATGATTGCCTAAAGCCAGAAAATTAAAAAATTAAACTGATAGAATTACCCAAGACAATTTTTTTTCCTTCAGCTATTTTATTTATGTCCCCTGACATAAACCAACAAAACTGTACTTTAGGCATATTTAATCATAAGTAATCCTAGCTATGTGAAACCATTGTAAAATGTAGAATAGTCTGTGTGCAATACAATAAATTAAATAAAAATTATGACTTAAGTATATATTTTTTAATTTTGTAATTTTTTGCTTATTTTTATTATGTATTACTGTTAATTATTTAACCACTGTTTGGTAAATTATTAATTAGATTTTTAAAGTTGTCATTAAAATGAAATTTAAGTGTAATTATGATTTCCAGCGATTTGAAACTGCCCACAGAATATAGTTCTGAAAATGTTTAGATTCATGAGTACTTTTCTGAGATTTGGCTTGGAAATTTCAGAGAGAGCAGGTTAAAAAAATAAGGAAGAATATACTTGACTGACTTTGTTCTGGAAGTTGATTGGCTAGAAGTCCAATGTAAGTCTCTATGGGGTACAAAAACTAGTTAAGATGGTAGGTGAGAAACACAACTTCTTCTGTATTTCATGTTATTCTGTTAATCATTGAGATCCCATGTTCTGCTCTGTTTCTACAGTCACTGGTTAAATGGGAGCCACTCCTGGGATCTGAATGGTTTCTACTGACATAGACTTTGCATAGCAGCTCCATCACACCTGGAGGTTGCAATGAGTGGAGGAGGGGAGCAGCCTGACATCCTCAATGTGGGAATCTTGGTCAAAGAAAGATGGAAGGTGGTGAGTATGCCTTCCTGCAATTCCTTCTTCTTTAAAATACGTTTTTTTAAAAGTAGTTTGTACTTCAAAATCTGCTTCTAAATTCTTATGAGTTGTATTTTGCTTAATACTTAAGGTGAAAGGACTTTAAAACCACTTCTTTCTCTTATCCTACTTTAAAAAGAAGTTATATGGATTTAAGGTGAGTTTTTTTTTCTGACAAGGACCTAGGAAAACTTTTAAATTCTCACTTAGTGCCTGTTTAGAGCACAACTGGAGGAGTCCTGTTAGTATATTGAATCCAATCAGCGAGTTATTGTGTCAGTCCTTTTTGGAAATCAGTTGTGTACCTTCTTGAAACTAGTCAGATTGGGAGATTTGTTACCTCTTAACAGGATCTTGGCTGCTTTTCCAATTAGAAATGATGTTTGTTTGTTATATTTTGTAGCATAGGTGTATTCCTGGCTGCTGTGTGCCAGTATTGGCTTTACCATAAATAGCTTTGTCCCCTTTTTGGTTTTCATATCTTTCATTTACATCTAGAGGGAAATAGTATCCATTTGAAACTATTTTTGCTGGGAAAAACAGGCTGAGTTCTTGTAGTTCCTTCTCTATTCCCCTGATCACTTTAGAATTTTTTTGCTTGTGGATTTTTTTGAGATTAAAAAAAAAAAAGGAAAAAAACCAAGCAACATCATAATAGAAAGTTTTGGTCATCTTTGTATTTAGTAGGCTGTGAATAGATACTGAATCACTATTTGTGATTATTGTGTTATCTTGTTCTCTGTCTCATTCTCCTGCTAGTTTTAGTAATAAATGAATAGTTTTCCCCAAGTTGAGTCTGTTTTGCCTGTAATGGTAACTTAAAGGATTTCTCCCCATCCTTATCTCAAACCTCGAGCTGTTTTTCTTATATTATCTCCCCCTGTTCTCTTGGAGGGTGGGGGGAGTGAGAGAGAGACTGCATAGTCTGGTCCCGACCGGAGCTGAACTATGACAGCTTAACACATCTATATTAACATAATTAATAATGTTCTGTTAGGTCATAAGTGTTGAAGTTTTTTGCTAGTGTTCTTGAAGCAAATAAAATATCCTTGAGTAGAAAGATGAGGTGGTATAAACCAGTGGTCTTTCAAGTTTTGGTGACATTAATTATCCCTAATTATCAATAATACTTCTGATTTTCCTTGTGGAACCCTCCAGGTATCCATCTTTCTTTTCCCCCATTGAAGAATGTCAGCTCTGTAGTATGAGATTATTTTGTTTTAACCAGTTTAATAAAAAAACAAAAGGCACACATTCTGGAAGTTATCTAAAGATTTGCAGCTGAAATGCAGTTTTCAGATTTTTTTTCAAGCCCTTGGTCTCTGTGGTTGCGAAAACATACCTGGAATTTGTGGACATGAACATTTAAAAAAAACTATGCTCAATTAAATTTTATTTTAACCTAGGCATCCTTTAGGGTAATTCTATTTGAAAAGTAAGCATAGAAAAGACATTATAAACATATTTTTTTTTTTTCAGTGACACCCTCCTTCTGTAGTGGTCTCTGTATCTATTAGCTTTTGCTATTATGCTCTGTCAGTGCCTTTTCTTGTCCCTCTTTGCATTGAAACATTTATTACAATCCTGACTTTGAGACACTTGATTGTAATGATAATTGTTTTTAGGTAGATTTAAGAATATCATTCAATATGCAGTCTAAGGAAAAGTACCAAGATAAAACATACTGGAATTTTTATGCTTTAGACTTGAAGCACACAAAAAGATAGGAGGGAAAGAGAGGTTGAGTTTGGGGTGGGAGATGCTGAATGCAAAGAAACAGAAGCTTGAAACTGATGTACAACATGGGAGAATGCAGTGCAGATGTAAAAGGGCAACGTGGTCCTTGTGAAGGTAAAAGATGTTGAGCAGATGTGGCAGGAGGCCAGTGTGATTGAACAGCCAACTCCTGTCAAAGCTCAAAAGCAAAATGCAAGCCAACAGACGGTGGAAACAGGGATGGGCTGCTCAAGATTAATATGGAGACATTGCCTCTGTTTGTTGGGATGAATACATACAAAAGCTAGAGCTCAGCTGGGAGGTAATACTGGTGAGGGATGTGAAAAGTAACAAGGAAGGCTGCTACAGGGGCATTGGCTGCAAAAAGAAGACCAAGGAAAGTGTGGGCTTGTTGCTGAACATGATGCGTGACTCAATGACAAAGGGCGTGGAAAATATTTTTTCTACAATCAAAGAGACGTTTATTTGTGCCTGGAATTATTGATGTCATTATTGGATGTATGTTAATGATTGTGGTGTACTTTATCTGAGGATAGAAATTGATCTGTTTATTTTATTAGTGTGGTGGTGTATTTGTTTTTTATTTTTGGTGGGTTTTCTTTTTTTTTCTTTTATTTTTTTTTTTAAAGCACACAAGCAGAAAAAAAACCCAACCACCTTTCAGAGGCAGTCTTTCTCAGTCTGGCCATTTCTCAGAGCTGGTAAATGAAGTTATATGATAAACTACTATAAGTTTGTATAGGGGTGAGGATGACTATGTCAACTCTTTCCTTTTCCCCTTTCGGCTCTTTCACTATACATTCACACTCTCTGTTGCGCTTGCACTATGCTGAAAATGTATGTGCTTATGCTGAAAACTACAGTCAGATCAATGTCTGTGTTTAACTGTTGGAGCCCTGTCAATAGCTCAGAACTTGGGCAAAATAATGGCATTCCCAGACCGAGAGGGGGAATGGAAAAGTGCAGACTTAAAATGGCCAAATTAGTAATGAAACTACATCTTTGAGAGATATGCATAGATACACACATACTTTTAAAAAATATCTACATATCTATAATCCTGTTAAAACTTGTTATTTTTCCCATTATTTAGATGACAGATCTCTTTCCATTCTGTAAGGACTAACAGTCTGCATATATTAAATACATCTGACTGCAACCAAGTTATACTGAATATTTCACTGGACTTGAAAGGTTTCTATTTCTCATGGTTTGTCGTTATTTCAGAATTAACTCTAGATTCTTCCCTGCGTAGTACATTAAACCAGTCATGTCCAAAGACAAAATCTTCTTATTTAGGATTTGTGATACTCTGTACTTGAACTTGTTAAGCAGGTTAAAGAGTAACAGGCTTAAGCCTGTGCTGGTTGTATGCATGGTTCGCTGCTTCAGATAAAATATACAGCCTGTGGAGAAGAGATGGCATTTGCTAACAGGTAGTGTGCTTGTTAGAAAGAAAAGAACGTGTGAATTTGCTGTCAACAGTTGTTGCACTAGAAGTAGATATTTAGGTGGGTTAATTCTGTAGGCTTGAAAATATGGTGTGCTGTCTATCCTATGCACTTTTAAAAAACTGACAACGTATTGGCCAGAAGTGAGTAATGTAGATAATGCTGCGTATCTTGGACCATGTTTTCCTTATCTTAAGAATATTGAAATAGCAGTTACTTGCGATGGTAAAAGATCTTCAGGACAGAAAGTGCATGATGAAATATTGAGTATTGTTGTAATCATACAGAATAAAAATTTAATGCGATATGATTTGAAGAATGCAAGTGAACAATATGGGTATTTTATCTGTTATCTTCTTTATTCTTAGGGCCCTAGGCTATTTTAAAAATTATTTTTCCTTCTCAGTCAGGTGGCTGATTGTTTGGATTAGGAGACATTACATTTGTTTTCAGAATCTGAAGTTAGGTCAGTATATTGCTGAATTCTAGATCCCTGGAATATTTAGATGGCATTTAATGAAGTGTAGTCATACAACCTTAGCAACTGTATGTTCTCAAATGACATTTAGAAAACCATGTCAGTTCTTTCAAGGCAAAATATAATAAAAATACAATATTGTGTGTTTTTTAGGCTAAGTTCTTTTTTTGTCTCCTTTTCTCTTTTATCAGCTTTAGAATGGTAGCTCCAGGGGAGATCACCGTATAAAAGCGCTACATGAAATTTCATTGACGTTTTTGATACTGAAAACCAGACAAGTTTCTGTTCCCTGTGAACATTTAAAGCAGAGTGAAAACACAACTGTTAGTATTTGCTTTGAATGTAGTACAAACTAATTAATATGCCAGGAGCATTCTTTTTACCTCTTGTTAAAAGAGCAGAAACTTTCAGTGGTGCAAGTTTCTTTAGTATGTCTGTTAATAAGAGTGGTATTGGTGAACCATAAGTAAATGTGAGTAACATTTAAAATATATATTCAAAAATCATCTTAGCCATTTCTTATCATTTATGATTTAGGTGCTACGTGTAAGTCACTGCACATAATAGAAAATGCTGTCTCTTTTCTGTAAGTCTAAGAACTTTCATACCTTTACTATTCAGTGTGTGTATTTCTGGAGAAAAAAAAGACATTTCAAAAATGTCACTGTGCATTTGTATTTGAAGGTCTCGGGGTGGTGTGTGAGTATTTGAGGAAAGACTTTATTGAGCATGCTGACTTTGATCAGATTCATGCTGGGAATGCTGGTGCACTCTTCTATTGTATTAAATACAAGAAGCTTAGGGAAGATGAAGATCAGGTGTATTAGGTGTTTTCCTAGAATTCTTTTTCAGAGTGTGCTTAACCATACCTTTGTAGATTATTCAGTAGCTCTTTAAAGTACTAGAGGATAGGATTATGTTATTTTAAAATCTATTAGTAATACAACAGAATTTGCAGTATGGCAGGCTGTACAAAGAAGTATTGATGTTTTGTTTCCTTTCTCTTCTTCTCTCCGCTTTTAAATCTCTTTTGTTCTTTCTTTTTTTTTCCCAATATAGTTGAGGAAAATAGGAGGCGGAGGATTTGGAGAAATTTACGATGCACTGGACTTGCTTACTCGGGAAAATGTTGCACTGAAGGTCGAATCAGCTCAGCAGCCAAAGCAAGTGCTGAAAATGGAAGTAGCTGTGTTGAAGAAATTGCAAGGTAGGGCTTGCAAAAAGCCCTAATATATATATAAAATCATTATAATCTCTATTTAGTCATAGTTTGAGTAAATATTCGCCATATTCTGCGGGTTATTGCTAAATGGTTATTAAAAGTGGAAAGAAGTTCTTTCAGCTTCTGAAAGTTTTGCTACAATGAACCTTTTATTTGAAACAGGATGACATGAAAATAAAAAGAATAACAAAAAAATTATATTGCTACAAAACCTATGCTCAATTATAGTTGATTCTGAATCTGTTTTTTGTCCTTACCTTTTTTCTTTAGACTTTGTTGTTGTTGTTAGCATTTTATTTCCCCTTCTAAGATGGTCTTTTTCTGTACTATCTAGCATTGAATATTTTTGAGTCCTTTGCATAGCATCCAGGATAAGAATATTTGTGGTTTCTTGCCTTTGCAAGTATTGCCAAGAATAATTCTAATGTTGAAATGGGAAATGTATTTCAAGAAAACCCCACAAACAAACATTAAAACAACTTTACAGTACTGTAACTTGTAGAAAAAAAAATTATTGGCATGTAAAGTCCTGAAATACTTTTAGGGTTAAGGTCCTTGACCATTCAGAATCACAGCTTTGAATAGTCACTTTTGACATACCTTTAAATACTTCAATGTCTGAAACTATCCATACAGAGAAATATGCCATGGCTTGTCTTCATTGTTTTTCACAACATAAGATTATAAAAAGAAAGTTTAAAGGATGATTTTTTTTTTTTTCCTTGGGAAAAAAAAAAAAAAAATTGAATCTGTAAGACTTTGATTGATACTGTCCCTGTCAGCAGCCCAATTTTTCCAAACTCTTGGTTTGAATAGAACAAAATCTGTATGACATATGGTGCTGCCTAGTCTGCTGTAAAGGTCACATTGCAGCAGAAATTGACAGCCTCTATAGATTTAAGAGGGCAAGGATGTCACATGTTACAGTTTTAACAAACTGTTCCTATGTTTATACATTTTTAAAGAATTTCACAAAACCATTATTTACTCAAGCAAGGAGATTCAGGGACTGCATATTAGCTTTCTTTGAATTTTAGAGTTTCTAGTCCAGAGAGGAATAGTAAATTTTGGTATTACCATTTGTAAATTTAGAAGCTATTTGTCAGGGTTCTTGAAAGAAATTGTCTTAAAGATCATGAGTTTGGAGAAAAAAAAAGTGCTCTAGAACTCCTGAGTTTTAAAATACTCAGAATTAATTTCTCAGGCTTTTTTTTTTTCTGCACACAGGAACTTGATTCTATTTTTAACAAAAACCAGAGTCTCTAAAATGGTATAGATGAATCAGCTAAAGTAAAAAAGAAAATAATAGTAACTGAAACAAAATATTGGAATTTAGTGGTACTACAATGCCAATGTATTTGTGAAAACATAATTTTATATATGACTGCATACATGGAGTGCTTGTTGACTTGGACTGTGAATTTAAGTATAGTGACATTTGATTTAAGATGTTAAAAAAAAAAAAGCTTATTTTCTTAGTAAAAAAAAATTTATCTTTTTGAAATCCCAAAATACTTGCTGAAATAATAAAAAACTTATTTGTGCATAATTGCCACAGGGCCTTACAGAAGTTGTAATTTTCTTATCAGTCTTCCTTTGGGATTATAATCCCTTTAACAAACCAAGTCTTCCTACTGAAGAGTCTCTGGTTCTACTGAATCTTGGGAAATGCTGCCTGGATGAAGAGAACAGAGTAATCAATTGCCTGAACAACAGATCCACTGAGGCAAATAAACCAAATAACTGAAAGATCTTTATTGGGTTTATGTAGTAGTTATTTTCTCAATATTATATATCTCTGAGAAAACAAGAAATAGAAGTTTTTATGTAACTGTAACCCCGATTTTATATGAGATCTTTAGAAGGAGCTCTTTTGACAACCTTCCTTATGAGAAAACAATCTAAATATTATTCCTTAATTTTTATCTCTTATTATTCTCTTGCACAGTAAGGGAAAAAAAATCAGTGGTTCCATGATAGTAACACTAGAGGTGACCTTAAGTCATTGCTGTGCAAGTTCCATATTACACTGTAACTGCTCTGGTTTTGTAGATGATCTGGAAAGTGACTACGGTAAGAGATGAGTCAAGGGTAAACCTTTTGCACATATTGAGATTTATGATTTGCACAGATATGCAAATTTTACATGCATATATTTTTATCCGTACTTAGAGGATTGTTGTTAAATAAGATTATGGGAGAGACTATTTTGTTTTATGTAAAATCTTGGCTCCTAAGAGCCATCTCAATTAATTTTTCTACCTTCACAAGTTTTTGGTATGCAAGAGCTTAAAAATTTGAAGAAAATCAAGAAAAATGGACAAATAGGGGGAATAGAAAACAATTTTATCATTGCTTCTTGAAGAATATTTTTTATTAAATGCTTCATTTGCCATGTAGAATTTTTTCTTATTTTAGCAAGCTTTTTTTTTTTTTAAATGGAGATTCAAAGCAGGTGAAATTGTAAACAGTTCTTTTAGGATATTTTTGTAACAGCCTTCTAATAGCATACATCCTCTAAGGCCAACTTTTATTTAGTTCTTCTATCCATTTTTGGCGTGTGTGTGTATGTATCTGTATGTATATAATTACTGTCCTTTTCTCAAAGGGCTTATGTTCTCTTACTTTCAAGGTGTTCTAGTTACCTTGGACATAAATCAGAGGAATGAATGTAATTGTTGTGAAAATCCTTTTTCTTGCAAACACTTGATAAGTTTGATCTGTGAATAGTATGTAATGACAGATAGTGGACTGACAGTGTCATTCAGAATTCTCTTGATGTGTGGATCTGATTTTTTTTCTTTTTAAATATATTTATTATCATGTACAATTTCTGGGAAAATTATGAAGAAACAGGCTTTTAGAAAGAATTAAACAAGTGTAGTACGTCTTTATCCAGCAAAACAGCTCTTCTAGTCTTTGCTAAAGTTAGGCACGCTCTCAAGGTTATAAACTTGCTTTTGAGTGTTTCTGAACTAGAATCTGTGAAACTGAGATGAGAATAGCTGCTGGTACAGGGATGTACTATTTTTTTTTTTTTTAATTATTTTTGCTCTCAGAAATTTTGGAAATTAAAACAGTGCAGTCATTCATTGCAGGGGTGAAATGAGTCATAACTTTGTAGGTATGCACAGAGAATAATGAAAAACTGTCAAGGATGACTCTGATCTAGCAAAAAATGCTTAAATATATGAGTAGTTATGAGACTTCTCTCTTAATTATGAAGGAGGAGTATGTTCACTGATACAGCCATTTCATACACTGATACAGCTTAGTCATTAATTGCATTTTTTTTTCTGCCAATGATGCTGTCTCCTGTTTATTGTTGTCAGAATACTGTTTAACTCTTTAAGCGCTGTTATGTTTTCTTTTAAAGAAATCTGCTGCAACAGATGGTTGTTTTGTTTAATCATTTTGTTGAACCATCTGTTCACACAGTCAGATGGGAGAAGACAGATTTAGCAGATCTCACTCAGCAAGAGTGAGATTCACTCAGTTGGTTTCTGTCTCACACAACCTTACAGACTTCTCCCTCACTCATTTACAGCTCTCTAGCATAATTTAGTGATGGTTTGCATCTGGTGTAGGCTGAAAAGCTAGCTGAAGTGATACACTGCAACCTGGGGAATGGCACGTAGACTTCATACCTTCCCTAGGAAGCTTTTCGAGGCATAATTGTTTACTGCAGCCTGTTACCATCTTCTTCTCCCTCTGCTCCCGAACCACGTGGCTCACAGGTGTTAGGGGAATACTGTTTTCTGGCTGAGGCAAAAGGAATGGGGAAGGTATCTGCAAAGGTGTAGTAGGTGCATATAGCCACACTGGAGTGGTGGAGGATCATGCTACTTGAATAAGGTGTACAGACCCTACTTCTGCCTTTCCCATTTCTTCAGATTTCTATAAAATTAGTTTCCAGAGAACTTACCACTGGAGTTGCTGCTCCAGTTAAAATGTGGTTTCTCTGACCAAGCTGAGTTTTGGACGTTTACTGAATTTGTCAGATGAAACCTGACTAATACATGTTTCTCTTGGAGATGTTCCTTCAGCATACCCACAGTGGCTATAAAATGAATCATAAATGTTTGAGAAAAGACTTCATTAACTGGAAACTGCAGCAATGAATAGATAAAATTTCATCTTGACAAATTCGCTGCAAATCCTTTTTCTTCATAAGATTATAGTCTCCAATATTGCCTGTCTGTCTTAAATAAATGGGTGGAAAGGAAAAGTGGAGGAAAAGCAGTGATACTTACAGCTTAGCACTTAAGTATTTGCAGAAGTTGTAGAGATTTCTTTAAAAATAATTCTTTACAAATAAATTATTTTGAGGAATCCTGTACCATTTCTTTGTTTAAATGTATCTGTTTTAATTGTATGTGGCAGGGAGCTTCCTGAGGAGGCAATGAACAGGCAACCAGTCTTCTGTCAAGTGAAGTGAGAATATTCAGAAGCTGTAGGGTTTTGATGAACCTATGAGTGCAGCAGTAACAAAAAGTCTCCCCAGATGTGTAGCTAGCAGTGGTGATGTTTTGAAAGCAGTAATGGCTTTTTGAATTTTTTTAAAATTGCTTTTCTCCTATCACTTCCTTTTTTTCTATTTATGACATTATGGTAACCCTTTGGGTAAAGAAATTAATGAAAGAAGCCTTAGGTGGCTTAAATTTACACAGCTGGTAGCAGCCACTTGTGACCACCAGCTTTCTCTTGGCTGTAGCTTCCATGGTGTCCAAAAGGAAGGTAAATGCCCTGAGAGACTTAAACCCTACATTTTTTACCATTTTTTAAATGCGAAACATGAGCCGCAGGTAACTGCTACTACTTTCTTTTATTGCTGCAACTGTAGCTTATAGAAAAAGAGGAATGGTGGCTAGGAATATTGTCCACAACAAACCATCAGCTTTGCAAGAAAATAACCTTTTTCCAAGCCAAAATGGCTCAAATTTGGGGACATGTTGACATGTATATTTTCTTATGGAAGAGTGATAGCTGTGGTAGGGCTGCATATTTTATGGGAGAAAACTTTTATTTAATTGGAGGTGGAACTGACATTGGTTTTACAGCTGTTGAACTGTGGGGATGGGGAGCTTACTTTAATAAAGATCTCTAAAGAAATATAACTGTCTCTTCCAGTAATTTGCTAGGTATTTAAAGGAATAAACCACAGAATTTCATTGTTATGGGCTAATTTGCTTCTTTTTCTCTCAGGGAAAGATCATGTCTGTAGATTCATTGGATGTGGAAGAAATGACAGATTTAACTATGTGGTCATGCAATTGCAGGTCAGTATATCAAATAGAGCTTCAAGTTTTGCGTGTGTGTTTTGGTTTATTAGCCAAAAATGTGTGAAAATACCAGTAAATTTTTAGAGGATGACAAATTAAAAAAAAAACACCCCAAAGATCTTAAACACACTTTACTGAAAGATTTGATCCTGTGACAAGGGATAAAATGGGTGATTAGCACTTAAAATTATGGGATTATTGTCCTTTATCATCTTGGTGAATATGAATACTGGAAAAAGAAGTGTGATCTAGTTCGTACTGTTGGTCATCCATTCTTTTGACAGACCAAGAGTTCTGTGGTGTCATGGGGATGCATTTCCTACATAGTATATTTTACGTCTGGTTAAGTAATCTAATATATACTGTATAATTAAAAAAATTACCTACTTTTCCTTAAAGAAATGAGTGTAAAGAAGTCTTTGAGCATTTTCTCAGCGACCTTTTTTCAGATATGACACAGATAGAAGACTAGTACATACACTATTAATATTCTAATAGAGATTAGTTTCATCCTTGTTATTTAGGAGTAGAAAGATACTAAGATTCATATTTTCAAAAACATTCTAAATTTAAAGTTGGAGATACTTGGGGACATACTGCATTTAGGTGAGATGTGTTATCCTTGAATATGAAAATAGGTAGTGAGCGTATTCCATGGTTAACCATGAACAGCTAAAGAAGTAGTAGGAAGACTTTACTCTATCTGTGAACCTCGGTACTAGTATTTTTTAATGAAAATGTCCTTTTAATTTGATCAGGGTCGTAACTTGGCAGACCTGCGTCGGAGCCAGTCTCGAGGAACATTCACCATTAGTACCACTCTGCGACTTGGGAAGCAGATTTTGGAGTCTATTGAAAGTATTCATTCTGTGGGATTCCTGCACAGAGACATAAAACCGGTAAGTCTACCCATTAAAACAAAACAGGCAAGTAATATGTGGTCATTAGATGGTTGCATAAATAAGAGTAAGTTCTACTAGATGTTAAAATGGAAAAATGAGAAGGGACAGAAAATTTAATGTTTATTCATCAGATAGTACAGATTTCTGTTAATTAACGTTGGATTACAACATTAAACTTTGGTCTTTATCATCATTGTTTCCAGTTACTTAGCCCTCCTTGCAATTTTCTGTAGATAAAACTTCCAACTTTTATCTGTAGTGTCATGCAATCAAGAGTATTTGCCATGAGATATGATGTAATGAGTTTGGTTAATGGTAATTAATATCTTGACAAAATAAATCTAAGAGAATAGATTCTAACTGTAGGGTGTATTTGTAAGCTTTTCAATAGCAGTTTTTTGATATTTAATATTTTTATAACAAACAAGGAAAGAAAAGATACATTGTAAGAGAAAACTATGAAATTGTTTTATTGTGCAATTCTAATAAGATGAATGTTGTCAAAATGTCGTGAGGAAAGTGCCTTCCTGATAGCATCACATTTTTGTTCTTATTATTTTTTTTTTCTGGTTTTCTTTGAATTTATTCCTGAAGTTGCATCAACTATTACTAATATTTCTCTATGTTAAACATATAATTAGAACTCTGAACTTTGTAAATTTGTAGATTAAAAAAAATAAGCAAAACTTGTGTTTTCTAGTAGATGTAATTATGGCTGGTTATATCTGGCGCATATAGCTAAATTTCCTGTCAGCTGAATTATGTTTACATAAAACCTCTGATAACTTTCTGTGCATTAGGGAATTTTTGTTTTTGTCACTTCATCCTTGCAACATTTTCTAAAACTTGTATTCTCCTTGGCCCATCCCCAAGACTTCATTTACTAAGAAAAGGACACAGATGCAGTCAATGTCAAGTAAAATAGGTGAGGAGGAGTTAGCTGGAGTGCAAGATTTTAATGATGAAAACAATTTAAGTTTTGAATGGGAAATATGTTCCTTTCTGGCTGGCAGGCAGGATGGACTGGGGACACCGTGTTATCTAGCTGTATCTTGGAGTCTGTGGGCTCAAACACGACAGAAATGGAGAATGCTGTTAGAGAATGGAAAAAAATAGAAAATGAAATGTTGAGCCTGGATAAACAGCAGTGCGAGGCAATAATTAGATTCATAAAAGAAGTAACTTTTCTTCCTGTTTAGTTGTTATATTATGATTTACATATGCAAAAGAAGGCACAATTGCTTTCTAGCATGTAGTTCTCCTGGCTTGAAAATACAAGTCCATTTCATCTCTCATTGTTTACCTTCTAGATAGATTATACTAAAAGCAAGCTTTGTGCTGAGCTGAAATCTTGAAATCCTTGTTTGGTTTTTTGCCTCAGGTGATGAATTAGGCAATGCTGAGATTCTGTTCTGTTTAAAAATAATGTTGATCACACTCATTTCAATTCATGGTTTTGATTGGTTTTTACCCTCAACCTTTGACATTGAAGCAGCTGTGAATTTCAGATTTATTTATAACAGTACTGCTTGTTCACTTAATGGAAAAAGTAGTTTTTCTAGACTTAATTGCGTTAAGCTTCCAGCTTGCTCAGATGTGTAGTTTCAATTCCATATCTCTTTTTAATATCACATAATCTATTTTAAGGGGATTTGGTTGGTAGCGACTTGAACCAATTCAGCCACTATGTTCAAACATCATAAACTAGCAGTGTTGAATTTTTTTTTTTAAAGGGCCAACATGGAACGTTAATCCGTAGAGGCAAGTAAGAAAATTTACTGAAGCTTTTCAGAATGAATTACCTCCATGAGTCCTCACTAACTTTCTAGCTCTCACTGTTTGTTTGGGTTAGTTTATTTGTTTAGGTCTAGTTCTTCCCCTTCTACGAAAAAGAAAAGGCAGTTTTCACCCCTTATTCTGTGTTCTGCATATATGATATTAGTGCATTTCTTTAGATGAACTTGTTAGTCCCTAGGCTGATAGTTTTTTGAAATGTTCAAATCAAAAGATGTGAGTGGGTGACATAGTTAGAAAATTCTTGCTAAAAAATAATATATTCTAAGTGACGAAGTATGGTGACAATCTCTTTGGACCATGTAGGCTGCTGTTCAGATATGCTAAGTTGGATGTCTGATTTTCACCACAACGTTTTCCTCAAATTAATAGGAGTTTAGTAGAACTGAAAATACAGAAGGAAGGATAGACAAGTAGAACATGGATTTTCTATGATTGTGTTGCTTCATTAATATGTGCACATGTCAAAACGTGTATATGTGTATATCTATATCTGTCTGTGTTTTTCTTCCTAGTCTAACTTCGCAATGGGACGTTTTCCTAGCACCTGTAGGAAGTGTTATATGCTGGATTTTGGCTTGGCACGGCAATTTACCAACTCGTGTGGGGATGTCAGACCAGTAAGATTTTTTCACAGTTGTCAATTTGATTAACTGAAGTGGTAATATGCTGTCGTCCTTTTTTTTTAATTTTATTTTATTTTATTTTTTCCTTCCCTGGAGAACTATGGGAGTTGTATTGAACTGGTAACTGATCCAAACTCGACAAACATAATCCCAAATCAGAAATGCCATGTGATTTATTGAATATATTAGAAGACTGGCAGTTGGAAATGAATCAGGTTTCTGATTTTTGGCATGAGGCAGAGATCTAGTCTATGATTTTTTTGGCATAATCTATCTTTTGATTTGGAAAATCAAGTGACAAATAGGTTTTCATTAAATATCAGAGTAGTAGACCAGAGCTGAATTTAACTTGGTATTATATATTGCATTAAGAAAAAAAAAAAATCTGTGTGGGAGAAAAAAGTCAAACACTAAACTGAATATATAGTCTTTTGAAAGAGAACATCTGAATAATTACAACAATGATAGAACACTAATTATAATATGTAACAAGACATACTTAAGTGTAGTTGATGTGATCCCATGCGATGAAGTGTGAAGAAAATTCTAGATAAAATATTATCAATGAGGACATTATGATTTTAAGTACAGTAGAGCCTCCCTAATTCACTGGTGGGCAGTCCTTTTGTTAATTTCAAAGTTTGAAAATGACGCGTCAGTACACGGTGATGTTTTAAATAAATGTATTTTCTTTGTTAAACTAGTTTAGTTTACGTTTTGATGGTAATACTGAATAATGTACTAGTCAATATTGTGCAGCATATTTATTGATGTGATGCGATTTCAGTGGTAGGAACCATCTCTGCAGGATTTTCAATTTTATTTTGCCTAAAAAGCTGAGAAAGCAGCAAATTTTTGTGTGCAACTTATGAGGTATGTGAATTAGTAAGGTAAATTAGTGGGGTTCTGCTGTACTCTATTCCTTCAGCCATAATGCTGGACACTGCAATGAAAGCAATGAGCAGGGGAGACCAACAGAGTGGCTGCTGCTGTTGGAAAGGTGAGCTAAACATTTTAAGTAGCTTTAAATTTTTTTTTCTTTTTTTCTCAATGTTCTTGTTGTGTTCTGTATGTTTGATTGCTTATAATGTTTTTCTAACTGACCTGTAATTTTGAAGACACAACAATTCCCAAGATTCTGTAATTTGTACATATACACACACCAATGGTAGTATTTTCAGAAAAAATACATGGTAACAACAGAAAATTTAATATTTGTGCTATTTTTGCTTTTGTAACAATTCAGCTCTTGCCTTTTGTTTTTCATTGCAGTGCCCTACAATGTAACTGAAGTAATTCTTCAAATTAATCTGTTTAGAATTTTCTCGCAGTGTAATCCATATTAGTAGAGTGGTGGTGAGGGGAGGGGGAAAGACAGCAGTTTTATTTGTACTTAATACTCAGAAATGGCTCTTGTATAGATAGCAACTATACTGTTGGCCTTGCTTACTAATAACATTTCTTAATATTTTCATTAAATATGCTATATGCTTCTCCTTAAGGCTATCCTCCTTCTAAACTTCATTAGATTTCTTCAGCAGATACTGCAAATAACCTGGAACAATGTAAAAGCATGTTCTCCAAAAAACATAGTACTCTATTGGTAAGAACCTGTTTCTTAGTTAAGGTTGATTATTAGATTTTTATGATAAGCCTAATTTTCTATATACCTGACTTCTGCAGAAAGAAACCAGTCCCATTGAGATTTTACATATCATTCCCAAGTCCTTGAATTTCCACGATGTGTTATAAAGAATCAGAAGAGAAGTTTAGGAAGTTATAGTATTAGGTTTTAGTCCTTTGGCAGCTTTGTATTTCCCCCAACAGTAAGGAATTCCTGGTGGCCATAAATCTGTTTTTCCAACTCAGAAAGATGGAAAAGGCTTATATGGATACTGTTGAAAGCAGGAGAAAACAGGACTGTACTTCCTTCCAGAAATCATTGGCCCGCACCAATGGCTAGCATATACATTACAACAGCTGGAGATGAAAACTTGAGTTAGCTTCGAGACTGGTGGAGAAAAAATGTGTTGTATAGTTCTTTTACAAAATGCAACTTAGACTGGCAAGGGAGTTGAAACTAAAAGGCAATTACAAGAATAAATTATCATCTGTTTTATAGTATAAATATTCTTGTTAATATAGGTAGTATTCACTTGACTGAAGTTCAAACAAGAAGTTGAAAGGAGGTCCTTATGATAAGGAAGACTACTTTCTTTTGTGAAATCAGGTCAAGAAGCAAAGAGGAAATGAGAAATTTATCAAACCATTAAGCTACCCAACACTAAACTCTTAGTTAATTCCAGCACATTTTACCAAGATAGAGGAATGAAGCAGTTGGTAAGGTGTTCTTGTTTCAGATCTATTATAAGAAGAGGAATTATAGAATTTGGGAATCTGTGACTTTATTCCAGTATTTGACTGAAGTATGTGCTAGTGGTACTGATATGTTCAACCATCCATTTGGACCCTTCTGCATTCCTCTTAAACCTGTGCTTGTTCTAGTCTGAATCCTTTCTTTTGTCTCTCCTCTCTGGTTTCCTTTCAACATCCACCTCCTCATATTGCTTTGCTTCCAGTTAGACTAATTTATCTCCTTGCAGTTTTGGTGCCCATTGGAATAGTATGATGCAAGCAATTGAAATTTTCTTTGCTCTCAATTTCTTTTCTTTGCACCGCAATGAAACCTGAAAGCATTTTGAAGGAGTGAGAGAAAAGAAATTCAGGCTGTTGCAACTCTGGATTGAATTATGGCAGGAATATTGAATTATGTCCATCATGACAGACAGAACATACGAAGAATTTAGATGCCTGATTCAGACAGGGCTGTATTGAGTTTGTGTGAAATTTAGTTTTTCAAAAGCTCAGGCATAAACACTTCTGGACGGTTAGTAGAATATTGCTTGACGTCATCATCATACACACTCAGATTTCTCCTTGTCTGTCTTCATTCCAAGGCACATTTGGGCTATAGGCTTCCTAGAAGTTGTTGTGGGAGTTAAACAAAACATACATTTGTTTCAGTTGCATTCAAGAACAGTTTGAAATGATTTGCTAAATATAAAGCAAGCAGCTACAAAAACAGTCATCTAACATGAAGATTTTCATCTTAAATTGGTAATATGCAGAAAGTTTCAAGCAGCTGAATGCGGGATCTGATATGGAAAGTAGTGGCCAGTGTTTAAGTACAGATTTTGCTACAGGTGCCATGTATGGCATTGAAGTTCACAAACGGGCAGCAGTGCTAATAAGTCTGGAAAAATGTCGATGAAGTTATAGCAATATTCCAATAAGAAATATTTATGCTTTAAAGTTGAAGTGAAGATTCACTCAGGTTAGAGAACTTAAATATTTTTGGTGCTATCTGTAGTAAGTACTTTTTTTATTTCATGTTGTTATTACAGTAGTTACCAAACATACCCATTTTCATTACAGAAAATGCATTGATGACACAGACACTTCCCTAGCATGCACTTAGCTCTCCCTCATCTTTTCTACAGTGTAGAGACCCATTCTGAACATTTGTTTCTTCATGTGCACTTACCTGTCTATAATACTCTAAATCATAGAATCATAGAATCTTTAAGGTTGGAAAAGACCTCCAAGATCAAGTCCAACCATGAGCCTAACACCACCATGTCCGCTAAAATCATAGCCTACGGAACTAAGTTTCCCATGCATCATATTAATTTAATTGCAGGATTTTAATAAGTTATCATAGGCTCATTTGGGGCAAATTTCACATTATCGTTGGATCTATTTGTGTTCGCTGCAGTCTATTCTCTCATTTTGCTGCCATGCTTTTCTACCTTCCTGAGATGGCTGCAGAATTAAGTTAAAAGCAGGTCTATCTTACATGATAAATTAAATTATTCTCTAGAGTAAAAAATTGCTCCCAGGACTTTTGTGCGCTATGGGCAAACAAAGCCAGTGTTTAAGTACTGCTTATTTCTGTTTAACTTGAGTGTAATCTATCTTTTTCTCCTTTGTGGGAGCACTCATTTCTTGAATTCTCATTTGATGGTTGTTCATTGCTGGAGAAAAGTTTTAAAATGAGACTTTCGACACATTAACTAGAATAAGAATGTATTTTAATTTATGATTTCCCACGAAATAAAATAAGGTTTATCTCACTGATTTGTTTCTTCTGCTGCTGTTTACCATAAGTAGTGTTTATTGCAAAGTTCACAACAAATAAAGCTACTTTGGTTCAGTCTGCCTTAAAATTAATGGTGGTTCATTTATTAGTAAGTTGAAATTATTTTCTGTGTTAAAAGTATGTATTAATTAAGTTATCTAGGGATCTTGATTATATTAAGCTTGCAAAGAAAATTGCTTAGGTAAATTAATCTATGATTGAAAGAAAATTATTAGCTTATCTTTACTGAGAGATGTTAGCATCCAGAATTTAAAAGTTTCTGTAATTATGCCATCAGAACTAATTTTTAGCTTCTCCCATGCCCATGTGATAACAACATACTGCCTATTGACATCTTCTTTTCCTATGCTGTTTTTTCTCAACGTTACTAGCTTTTGTTTCCTATGATTCCTGTCAGTTTTCTCTCCTTTTCTTAGTTTTTTCCATTTTGCATTAATACAAGTCTTAAACCTGCATCCATGTAGTTTCTGCCTCTTTATCTTTGGTGACAGTCTTCCTTTATCTGACTTTCCTCTGGCTCCAGCTTCTTGCACAATTTAATTTCAAATCATCTTTCCTCAGCGTATCCCTCTCTAGTTTTATGTTCCATCCTTTCCCCCTTTATCTTCAGATAGCCTCATTCATAAACACATTTTTTCATCTCCACGCACATGATTCACATTCACGATGCCACTGTTCCAATACTACCTTCTGTTCAAACTAAAACTGTCGTCTGTCTCTAGTATCTTTGTGAATATCTTATGATGAACACAAACTCAGTGTGTTCTTAGTCTCCTTTCTCCTGTGCCAACCACTCAGCACTCCTTCTTTATAATCACTGCATGCGATACCATCTCCCTGTCACCAGGGCTTACGGGCAGTTTTGACTTGGTATGTTTTCACATCCAGTCTGTGTATACAGCCTGACTGTGTTTTCTATATAATATGTGCGTGCATTCATATACGTATGTATGTATTCCTTTTTTTTATTCACAAATCTGAAGTTCTTGTGTAGGCTCACCATCCCCTGACCTGACTGATACAGTCAGATATTTGGCCTGACAAACACCGAAATTCAGGGTGCTACTTACAGACATGATTTATGTGATTTGTTTTGATTATGTTATCCTTCCAAAGTGCATCAAACAAGCTACTTACTTTCATTTTTAAGGCTCTTAAGGATCTCTGCCTGCACAGCCTATTGTCTTTTATTCATAGTAAAGATAAGCAACAGTAAAGATGGTGACCTACCTCCTTTAAGTACTTCTGGATTTTTAAAGAAAGGCACTTCATTCTTTATTTTAGACTGTTTCTTATGTTGGAAGGAAGATTTCTGTAACCATCCAAAACTTCACTGTTTTCTTTTAAATCTGTTTGGAAACAAAACTGGGAAAGTATCATTATTTTCTGTAGGAATCTAAAATATTTTTTTGACACTTAAACCTTCAAATACAGTCTGTAATGACAGTAATTATTATTTAAGGTTTAAATGGAAGGCGTGCTTAACAGCGAAAAGCAGAATTCAGTCAGTCTGTATAGAGCTACATCAAGATGGAGATAATACTGCATATGGAAAATGTTATCATAGAAGAAACAATATGTGAATGATAGGAAGGCTTATTTATGCACGTGCTGTGTACGTATTGCTGCCCTCTTATTTTGAATTACTGAAAAAAAAGTAGTTTCAACATTACGTTTTCACTTTGGCTGTTATTTACGTTTCTTATAGACAGATTGGGAGGGAGGATTTTTTGTTGTCAATTTGTTATTTTCTTCCTGAGAAGTTATAGTGTCTCTGTAGATGTCTTACCTGTAAGAATGGTCAAGGCAGAGAGCTTAGAATGAGACAGCCTTTCTTGAAGATTATCCCAACTATTTCCATGAAGAGCTCAAGCCATACTTCTGTATTAGAGGATCCCCCAGAGATTTGCTGTCATGATTGTCAGATCCTAAGACATCTCAGTGTCATTTTCAGAGATAGAATCATAGAATAGTTAGAGTTGGAAGGGACTTTTAAAGGTCATCTAGTCCAACCATGCTGCAAGAAGGGACATCTCCAACCAGATCAGGTTGCTCAGAGCCCCATCCAAATGTTGAACATTTCCAGGGATGGGGCATCCACCACCTCTCTGGGCAACCTGTGCCAGTGTTCTACAACTCACATTGTAAAAAATTTTTTCCTAATATCCAATCTAAATCTACCTCCCTCTATTTTAAAACCATTGCCCCTTGTCCTATCACAACAGGCCCTACTGAACAGCTTCTCCCCATCTTTCCTGAGGGCCTCCTTTAGGTACTGGAAGACTGCTGTAAGGTCTTCCCGGAGCTTTCTCTTCTCCAGGCTGAACAGCCCTAACTCTCTCAGCCTGTCCTCACAGGAGAGGTGCTCCAGCCCTCTGATCATCTTAATGGCCCTCCTCCAGACCCTCTCCAACAGGTCCATCTCCTTCTTATGTTGGGGGCTCCAGAACTGAACGCAGTGCTCCAGGTGGGGTCTCACCAGGGCAGAGTAGAGGGGCAGAATCACCTCCCTCGACCTGCTGGTCACGCTCCTCTTGATGCCGCCCATGATGCAGTTGGCTTTTTGGGCCGCAAGTGCACATTGCCAGCTCATGTTGAGCTTCTCCTCCACCAGAACTCCCAAGTCCTTCTCCTCAGGGCTACTTTGATCTATTCTCCTCCCAGCCTGTATTTGTGGTTGAGATTGCCCTGAACCACGTGCAGGACCTTGCACTTGGCCTTGTTGAGGTTCATGAGGTTCTCATGGGCCCACCTCTCCAGCCTGTCAAGGTCCCTATAGATGGCATCCCTTCCCTCCAGCATGTCAACCACACCACACAGCTTGGTATTGTGGGCAAATTTGCTGAGGGTGCACTCAGTCCCACTGTTCATGTTACTGACAAAGTTTTTAATCAGTGCCAGTCCCAATACTGACTCCTGAGGAACGCAACTTATTACTGGTCTCCACTTGGACATCAAGCCATTGACCACCACTCTCCTGAGTGTGTCTATCCAGCCAATTCCTTATCCACTGAGTTGCCTGTCCATCAAGTCCATGTCTCTCCATTTTAAAGACAAGAATGTACTGTGGGACAATGTCAAATGCTTTGCACAAGTCCAGTTAGATGATGTCAGTTGTTCACCGATGCCGTAACCCTGTCATAGAAGGCCACCAAATTAGTCAGGCATGATTTGCCCTTGGTGAAGCTGTGTTGGCTGTCACCAATCACCTTATTTTCCATGTGCCTTAGCATGGTTTCCAGGAGGATATGTTTTTGATCTTGCCAGGTACAGAGATGAGGCTGACCAGCCTGTAGTTCCCCAGTCCCCCTTGTTTCCTTTTTTAAAAATGAGGGTTATATTTCCCCTTTTCCACTCAGCAGGAATCTCACCATGCTGCCACGACTTCTCAACTGTGATGGACAGCAGCTTGGCAACTTTGTCTGCCAGTTCTCTCAGGACCTCATTCTTCTCCATGTCCCAGGTAACCATGTCTCCTGTTTCCTCCCAGAGAGGGCCCACATTGTCCCTGGTCTTCCTTTTATCCCTGGTGTACCTAAAGAAGCTTCTCTTGTTGCCCTTGATGTCCCTGACCAGATTTAGTTCTGTCAGGGCTCTCTCCTTCCTTACCTGATCTCTGGCTGCTCGGACAACCTCTCTGTATTCCTCCCAGACTACCTGTCCTTGCTTCCACTGTCTGTAGGCTTCCCTTTTGTTTTTCAGTTGGTCCAGGAGCTCCTTGTTCATCCATGCAGGCCATCTGGCATTTTCCTCTTTCTTGAGATGCATTGCTCCTGAGCTTGGAGGAGGTGATCTTTGAATATCAGCCAACTTTCTTGGGCCTCTCTTCCCTCCAGGGCTTTATCCCATGGTACTCTACCAAGCAGATTCCTAAATTGGCCAAAATCTGCTCTCCTGAAGTCCAGGGCAGAGAACTTGCTGTGTGCCCTCCTTGCTGCCCTCAGGATCTTGAACTCCACCATCTCATGGTCACTGCAGCCAAGGCTGCCCTTGAGCTCCATATTCCCCGCCAGCCCCTCCCTGTTGGTGAGAACAAGGTCCAGCACAGCATAGGTGTTGTTCATCTTCGTACTACTCATCTTAACATCAGATTCCATGGTGATTTAGCACCATTAAAACCATGCTACCTAAGAGTCCCTTCAGCTGTAGCTGCTCCTACCTAAGTACTGTTTTGAAAAATGCAGTTTTAATATAAAGAGCTTCTCAAAAAATAATATTTAAAGAACAGGAAGAGAAGTCCCAAGTGAGCAATTTGGTTGTTCAACACTTGTGCTGCTTACTGTTATATTTTTAGAGTGTCACATGTGGACTGTCTTTTTACAGAATTGAGGAGCAAGCAGTTTTTAGCCAATTTCACTGTATATTTTTTTTTTTTCCCCCCAGTGGGATTTGCAATAGCATGATTTTTACCCTTGGATTAGGTTACCTAAAACGTTCTTCTTTTGGTTTGCAGCGGCCAGATGACAGTATGACTGATTTTCAAAGTAAAAAAATTAGATGTTAAGGAGATATATCACAGAATCATAGAATCACAGAATGGTTAGGGTTGGAAGGGACCTTCAAAGGTCATCTAGTCCAACCACGATGCAAGAAGAAGGGACATCTCCAACCAGATCAGGTTGCTCAGAGCCTCATCCAGCCTGGCCTCGAACGTTTCCAGGGATGGGGCTTCCACCACCTCTCTGGGCAACCTGTGCCAGTGTTCTACAACTCACACTGTATTTTTTTTTTTTTTCCTAATATCTAATCTAAATCTACCTCCCTCTATTTTAAAACCATTACCCTTTGTCCTATCACAACAGGCCCTGCTGAACAGCCTCTCTTCATCTTTCTTGTAGGCCCCCTTGAGGTACTGGAAGACCGCTATCAGGCCTCCCCAGAGCCTTCTCTTCTCCAGGCTGAACAGCCCCAACTCTCTCAGCCTGTCCTCATAGGACAGGTGCTCCAGCCCTCTGATCATCTCCATGGCCCTCCTCCAGACCCTCTCTAACTGGTACATGTCCTTCTTGTGTTGGGGACTCCAGAACTGAACGCAGTACTCCAGGTGGGGTCTCACCAGGGCAGAGTAGAGGGGGCACCTCCCTCGACCTGCTGGCCATGCTCCTCTTGATGCCGCTCGGGATGCAGTTGGCTTTCTGGGCCGCAAGTGCACATTGCCAGCTCACGTTGAGCTTCTCATCCACCAGCACTCCCAAGTCCTTCTCCTCAGGGCTACTTTGATCTATTCTCCTCCCAGCCTGTATTTGTGGTTGAGATTGCCCTGAACCACGTGCAGGACCTTGCACTTGGCCTTGTTGAGGTTCATGAGGTTCTCATGGGCCCACCTCTCCAGCCTGTCAAGGTTCCTCTGCATGGCATCCCTCCCTTCCAGTGTGTCGATGGCACCACACAGCTTGGTGTCATCGGTGACCTTGCTGAGGGTACATTCTACCCCAGTGTCCATGTCGCCGACAAAGATGTTGAACAGGGCCGGGCCCAACATGGACCCCTGAGGGACGCCACTCGTCATCCGTCTCCACTTGGACATTGAGCCGTTGACCACCACTCCCTGAGTGCAGCCATCCAGCCAACTCCTTATCCACTGAGTGGTCCATCCATCAAACCCCTGCCTCTCTAGTTTAGAGAGAAGGATGTTGTGCCGGACAGTGTAAAAAGCTTTGCACTAGTTCAGGTAGATGATGTCCATTGCTCATCCTTTGTCCACCAATGCTGTCACCCCATCACAGAAGGCCACCAGATTGGTCAGGTACGATCTGCCCTTGGTGAAGCCGTGTTGGCTGTCACCAACCTCCTCCTTGCTCTCCATGTGCCTTAGCATGGTTTCCAGGAGAATCTGCTTCATGACCTTGCCAGGCACAGAGGTGAGGCTGACCAGCCTGTTGTTGCCCAAGTCTTCCTTGTTACCCTTTTTAAAAATGGGGGTTATGTTACCTCTCTTCCAGTCATTGGAAACCTCACCAGACTGCCATGACTTCTCAAATACAGTGGCCAGCAGCTTGGCAACTTCATCCACCGGTTCCCTCGGGACCCGCAGATGGATCTCATCAGATCCCACAGGCTTGTGCGCCTTCAGGTTCTTTAGATGATCCCAAACCTGCTCTTCAAGTACAGTGGGCGGTTCTTCATCCTCGCAGTCCCTGCTTGTGCCTTCCACAGCTTGGGTGGTGAGACAAGAGCCCTTATCTGTGAAGACTGTGGCAAAAAAGTCATTGTGTACCTCAGCCTTCTCTATGTCCCAGGTAACCAGGACACCGGTTTTCTTCTGGAGGGGGCCTACATTCTCCTTGGACTTTCTTTTGTCCCCTACATACCTGTAGAAGCTTTTCTTGTTGGCTTTTTATATCCCTGGCCAGATTCAATTCCGCCATGGCTTTAGCCTTCCTCTGGCCACTCGCACAGCCTCTTTGTAGTCCTCCCAGGCTACCTGTCTCAGCTCCACCCTCTGTAGGCTTTATTCTTTACTTTCAGTTGGTCCAGGAGCTCCTTGCTCATCCACACAGGCCTCCTGGCCTTTTTGCCCAACTTGTTCTTCATCAGGATGCACCTCTGCTGAGCTTGGAGGAGGTGCTCCTTGAATGTGGACCAACTTTCCTGGGCCCCTCTTCCCTCCAGGGCCACCTCCCATGGCACTTTGCCCATCAGGTCTCTGAAAAGGCCGAAGTCTGCCCTCCTGAAGTCTAAGGCAGAGAGCTTGCTGTGTAGTTTCCTTGCTGCCCCATGGATCTTGATCTCCACCGTGTCGTGGTCACTGCAACCAAGGCTGTCCTTCAGTTTCACATCCGCCACCAGCCCCTCCCTGTTGGTGAGCACAAGGTCCAGCATGGCACCCCTCCTTGTCGGCTCCTCTAGCGCCTGCAGGAGGAAGTTATCGTCCACACATTCCAGGAACCTCCTGGACTGCCTGTGCCCTGCCGTGTTGTCTCTCCAACAGATGTCAGGGTGGTTGAAGTCCCTCATGAGGACCAGGGCTTGTGACCTTGAGGCTGTTCCTGTCTGACTATAGAGCACCTTGTCCGCTCTGTCCTCCTGGCCAGGTGGCCTGTAACAGACCCTCACTGTAACATCCCCTCTCCGTCCCCATCCTCTAATCTTGACCCATAAGCTCTCTGTCAGCTCCTCCTCCATTCCCAGGCAGAGCTCTATACACTCCAGCCGGTTCCTATGCGTTTGTAGTTTATCCACTAAAATATAATGGAGTATAAGAAATTGGTTCTGTAGGTATTAATGTCTTCTTTATTCCCACATTTTTGTATCCATCAAACCTCCTTTTTCAAGAGAAGTGCAGAACAATCACAAAGCTTAAGCTTTTGAAGGCAGTAAGCAGCAGTTTTCATATGAACTACTGCTACAGGATGCACTGATTTTTACATCTGAAGGACACAAATGATTCATGTGAAATATCTGTTTCTCTTAATTGTGAGGTAGATTTTCCTCATTTATTAACTCAGGGACCTAGCCAATGATGTGTTATTTGGCTCATCCATTCTGTCTGTCATAAGCTTTCAATACAAATGATGGCATGGAGTTAAAGAGCAGAGGAATTCCACCAGTTTTTAAAATTGGGAATAAATTACTGTAAACATAGAAGCATATGGTTTTTATTTGTAAAAACTAGTATAAAATTTCTTCATATTCTTCCCAGTTTGCCTTTTACTTCTGTTTTTTGTTTGTTTTTTTTTTTTTACATAAACTTTTCCCACATTGCAGTTGAAATAGCCTTTTTCCTCTAATTCTCTCTGGACACCTGTGTAATTTCTTCCTCCAGTGATATCAGAACTCTTTGTTTTCTGAAGGAATAAAAACAAACCAAAATAATACCCCTTCAGTGTGTTTCTCAAATTTTTCACTTGTAGCTGTCTTTATTCCCTTCCCTGCAAAAGGAATGCTGAGTTTCTAAGTCTTATTTTTACACATTGACTGTGTAGGTAGTAATCACTTGTAAAGTTGGTAAAAAAGGATAGAATCAATTATAAATGCAATACAGCAACTGTTAGAGAAGTACTAATCTTCTCTGATATTCTGAAATAATTATCTGAATTGTAACTTTAAATTCAGCATTTTCCTTATGGGAAAATATCACTCCTCTTTTTATAAAGAGAAATAAGAGTTCATTTCAGGAAATTATAGGACACAGAGTATTTGAGAGATGATTCTATGTGATGAAAATGCTTGTGTTCAAGCTTTGTTAATCTGCCCCAGTGTCTGAATATACTGGCTAAAGTAAATACTTTTATTGCTCATCTTAAGGAGTCAGAGTTTTTAGATTCTCTTTGGTTATTCAGTGGGCGGAGAAAGTTTGCCACTTGTTTCAGGTATTAGCCTTAAAATGTAGTAATTGTATTCACTCTATTAACATATAGTTCACTGTTTACAGTGGGTAGTTTTGATCTTTTTTTTTTTTTTCTTTACATGGATTCACGTGCATTTAAGATCTTGTACTATTTTATTAGAATTATTTTTTTTAATTCAATTGAATTGTTTTAGAATTAAATTCAATTAAATTTAATTGAACACTCAAATGCAGTATCTAGAAAGTAAAATATCAGCTACTAGTCTAGTCTGTTCTAAACTGTGAAAAACGTATGTAAACAAATGGCAGGTGCACAGTTTTTTCTGCAACTATGCTGCTGTTCTCAGTGATTTGAGCCATTTTGTCCATTTTGGTTTTGTTTGCTTAGAACGTATTTTGACCACACATGGTTTTGGGAAACCTTGAACAATGATACGTGTGTGGCTGGGAATAAGATGAAGAATATGGAAACTCAAGCAGTAGTGTGTTTGTATAGGCTTCTGAAACTAAATTTTACACGTTGAGGACAGAACTGGGATGCAGGTAGTTGGGGCAGATGTAGAATTAAATTCCAGAATAGTAGTTGATAAGGAAACACTCATTGGTAGGAGGAGCCTTGTCTTGTGAAGGAAAAGGTTGGAAGAGAGAAAAATGTGTGGTGGAAGGAGAACAAAAACTGCTGGGGATGAGGTAAGCGGTTAAAAGAAGGAAGGAGAAAACGGGGGCAGGGGAATAAATTGTTGGAGAGAGGAAGCCAATAATTGAATTAATGGTGTAGATAAGAATTGATTACTACAAAGCAGGGTAATTAGAATTTAATTCTGGGGAGACTCTTTCTAATAATCAGACGAATACATTTAGCAGGATGCAAATTTAGTGTATTTATGAGAGTCATAGTCTACTGTTTATTGCTTTTTGAGAGTGTTGATGAAAGGGTTATTTTACCTACCATTTTGTTCCCCATTGCCCTAGTGATAGCTGTAGTAGGTAGTATTAGCATCTGTTTTTTTTTTCAGACAAAGAATAAATTATTCTTTTTGAATGTAAACCTAACTTCATACAACCTTCGGTTTACATGTCTCTATTTACATGGTGATAATGGAAAGTGAAGGTGTCAGCTGTGGTACAGAAACAGAAAACCTTTAGGGACAAAATCAGAAGGGTATTTGCATTCTTAACATCAGCAGTACTACAGCTAGCTCTTAGGCAGTTGTTATCACTCTTGTTTCAAAGCAAATGTTAACCACAACTGTTCTTTGAGGGACTATTAAATTTAATATTAAAAAAGCAAAATAAAAGAAAAAAGAAGCTGCTAATCTTTGCTCTTAAACAGATTAACCTTTAAAAATAATTTGAGGTAATAAATCTTTAAAAAATCATAAATAGCATCAAGTGTTATCATAGGACTGAATTTTGTGGTCTTTTATTTATGTAGACTTCAAGTTACAAATGACTGAATTGTATTTGACTTGCAAAGAGGGTGGTATGACATGTATGCAAGCTGAGCTCACAAAGCTATGGAAATACACAATTGAAAAACTATCCATAAGAAGGTGGTATTTAGATAAAACATTTCTATCTAAAACATCTGTGTTTTTCTACTCAGTATAGAGGTCTCACTTAGTGGCAATTATCCAAATTAACACTGAGACCCCTGAGTCTGGTGATGTGGACTCAGCAAGATGAATGAAGGAGAAAATTCCTCTTTGCCCAATTTGGTGCTCAGTTTGGAACGTGGGCTTCCTCTTTGAGAGTGTCCTAACTAGTGGGTTAAAAGGAGTTCTAAGGAGGCTCTGTTTAGCTAGTAGAGCTGTTGTATTTTTGATAAATAAGACTTTTTAGGTCAAAGAGAGTGTTACCCTATGACTGCTTTTCCCCCACCTTTCTCCTGCCCTTCCCAGTGACATGTCATCCCAGGATGAAATGTCTATAACTGGGCAATCCTAAAAGCACAGTTCCTTTTAGTAGTGTCTACATTGTTTGTCTTACAAAGAAGAAGAAACATTTGGTAATAACCTCAAAGGAGTCATATAAATGCTTCAGTGAACTTTAAATCTGGAAGTAGTTCAGCTGTGTTAGTGTGAAGCTTTGTGTGGGCTATCTAGCCTGGGAAGACCACTATGCCAGCACCAAGAGTAGTGTCTCTGTAGAGCATTGCACTGGGTCAGCTGCTTCTTAAAATAGTTTCTGGAAATATTTATTCTAATCTGTATGAAGGGAGGAAGAAGACGTGACAGGGAAATGGGAGGTGATGCAACAAAGCTGAATTATGTCCGAATTTTCACTGTTACTGGCTTACTGTGGAGTTTGACATGATGGGATAAGTTGGCTAGTTGCAGTTTTAACTGAATTGTAGGACAGGTATCTTCACGGTGTATTTTGACATCAGCCTCCTAACAGCCACCTCTCTTCACTTCTCTTCAGCACTTCTTGGGAAGGTTCAAGAGCTGGAATTGTAAACCATTAAAAATAAGTAACAGTTTTGTACCGAACTCTCTATAAATCAGGCATAGAATGAACAAGAAGTTATGAACAAAGGAATATTTTAAATCTTTAATGTGTAAATATTAATTTATTTGAATATGTTGCACTCATGTTTTACAGCAATTAGCAAAATCAGTTCAGCTATTATGGCACAAATAAAATTAAAAGAAGGAGCAATAGAGATGTATGTGATATAATTCAGCTGCCAAATAGAATTTTGGAAACTCTTTACTGTATGTTCTTTGTTTCTAAAATAAATATTTTTATTGATAAATAATAATTCAAAAGCTGGAATAGAGGACTTGGGTAATTTTTTTTGATACTTGACTGTCCCTTCCTGTTATAGCCCACCTCTGCCTTTCCATGTCTATAAAATTAAAATACGTTTATGTACATTTGTAAATGTACATGTACATTTTTCTACTGTAGAACAAAAAAAATATCTAAAACCCAAATATTTTAAAGCTATGTTTTCAGCTTTTCTTCATTAAATCTCCATCAGTCAGATTACATTATGTATAGTTTTGGAAATAGATGAGATCTGCAAGATCTCCCTCAAATTTCTGAGCTAAGCATGTGAGACTTGATAGCTTTTTTAAAAAATGAACTATTTTAAAGGAAAAAAAGCTTTATTTCAGTAAATGGAGGTCTGTTGAAGAGTCTAAGATGAATGATTACAGCTTTATATTTTCTTTATAACTTTCAGTTCTGTAGCAAAGCAATTATTATATAATATCAGAGCCATTCAATGCACAACATGAACATAGCCTCATTCTTAAATAACCTACACAGACTCCTTAATTCTTTCCCTCACATCGAGTAAGTCAACAAAGACTGGAGCCTAATCAATTTTTTTTCCCTTACATCCCAGGAGAAACTGAAGAAGGTTTAGATTTTTATGTCAAAGGGCCCTACATTGAAATGGTTATTTGCTGGAGAGACTAAGCCAAGAGCCCTTAGTTTTATAAGATTTATAAGCAGGAATCTGCATGAGTTGAAAGAATTATGACGTTAGTCATTTGAGGCTCCTTTTCTGAATAAGTGATAACTTTATAGGGAAGACAAGGCAGTTAATTTGGAGAGGTTTGTGCAGACATTGTTTTTGAATAAAGAGATTAAAATAACTATTAAATTGTTATGTTTCAAACTTTTTTGTAATAATGCACAGCTGTGATATACCTATGCAGTTGTAGTGATATAGCTGTGTTCTGCCTACCGGGGTAACACTGTTTACTATGTTTGTTGCCATAACCTCCTTCAAGGAGGTAATGTATACATGTAGCATTTTCAGCATCTGCTGAATATGATCCTTGCAAGTTTAATTGTATTACTGACAAAGAAGTGAAGGAAATCAGTGTGTTGTGGTTTTGCTTAGTGAGGGGGGCCTAAGGTGGTAGCTTCTGTAGGAAATTGCTAGAAGTCGCTCCCCTTTGTTCAGTGGACTCGACCGGGCCTAGGGCGGACCCACTGCTGGCCAAG
>WHYT01017476.1:217524-262826 GCA_009806455.1 Tetrax tetrax | reverse complement strand
GAAGAGATAACCTACGCCGGAGCAGTTTAATGAAGGACTGTGGCGTATGGGTGGGACCCCACACTGGAGCAGGGGAGGGATGTGAGGAGTTCTTCCCCCAACTGTGAAGCAGTGGCGTACAACAACGCATGATGGACTGACCGCGACCCCCATTCCCTCTTCCCCCCCGTGCCGCTCGGGGGGAAGGTAGATCATGTTAAGCTCGGGAAGTGGGAGGGGTGGAGGAGGTTATCTTGTTTTTCTGTCTCATTATCCTGCTAGTTGTAGTAATAAATGGATAGTTTTTCCCCAAGTCGAGTCTGTTTTTGCCCGTGACGGTAAGGATTTCTCCCTGTCCTTATCTCAAACCTCGAGTTGTTTTTTCTTAATTATCTCTCTTCTCTTAAATTATCTCTCCCTATTCTCTCGGAGGGTGGGGGGAGTGAGAGAGAGACTGCGTAGTCTGGTCCGGATCGGGGCTAAACTACGACACAGTGTAACAGAGACAGATAGCTGGTGTCTCGTGTGTGATAGTACAAGGTGAAAAAGGCAGGTAGTGAGTTAATGTAAAAGATAAAAAAGAGCCTTAGGAATTGACTTAGAAGGTGACACTAGTGGAATGGATGTATGGATATATAAATTTAATGTAGTGTGATACTATTTTGTAACATCTCTATGAAATGTTCTTGCAATAATTAAATGAAATGAAAAATTTAAGAAAATAATGTATAGTTATTTCTTTGAGAGGAAGATTCTTTGTAAGCTGGTGTTTGGGGCTTTGGGGTGAAAAATGAAAAGAATACACAATCTATTAATATCTTGCCCAAAGGAACAGGTTGATAAATAGTTGAGATATGAAAAAGATTTAATTCACATAATACAGTACTTTGTAATTGTTGGGGTATGTTGTTTTTTTTTGTCGTCTTGCCTGTTGTATGCAGAACACTGATACAGTGTTTATCCAGACAATCATTGAACAATTTAATTTAGACATTCTAGAGTGCTGTATAGCTGTTCTATATTCTATATCAGAATATAGAACATCCTTTATTTTCTATAGGACTGATGGATGCTCAGGAGAATGGGCTGTAACAGTCCTTTAAAAAAAAAAAGAGAAATGTTTTTTCCACTGAGATTTGGTATTATCTTTGAAAAAAATCAAATTATTCTATGTATGGTGAAACTTACTGTTTTCCTATAGTTTTGTATACTGCTTTCCTTATGCTCTCTAAATTTCATAGTATTTTCAGCTTCATACTACACCCTACCTTTCTGACCAGTACATAGTTGCAGTTTCAGGACTGGGTGTGTGCTTACTTGCCATCTAAAATGCATGCTGATTGACCAACTGATGGGTATTTCTTAAGACACCTGTCAGCCATTTTAATGGAATTTTAGCTCTCTGCTTCTCTGTAAAGGTACTAGTTTGGGTTCTGTCTTTAATCACCAACTTTAATTAAACCTACAGGAGCTGAAAGTATTTGGGAGCTGTCCTAATTGTTTTAAATTAAAAGCTGTTATAGTGGAGAGATCGTTTGGTCCAGTAAAATTTGTTTCCTGGTGAAAATAGAAGCAAACTAAAATCAAAACAGAAACTTTAGTTTCTGATTCTGAGTTGTGGACTAAATTGTCTGTTGAGCTATGAAAAATTATTGGGAAAAGTTTAAAAGAGAAGAAGGAAAGTATGTTATTTTATGTAAATCAGCTTTCTTGAGACCTTTTGCTTGTCATCCTTAGTTGAAAATAAGTCTACTACAGAAATAAGTCTACTGCTGGATTGATGCAACTCTTTAATGTATGGTATTATCATTATAAGTACTAAATATGATATGTACAAAACAATCAAAAATTAAGATCTCTCTTCTCCAGTCTGCTAAGAGCACAGGACTTCTCATAATGCAGAACAACCATAAAATTTTTACTTACGGAGATAAGTAAAACAATATTCTGTCACCCGGGGAAATTCTCTGCCAGAGCTGGCTTATGTAGGTAGTCTTCCTCTTACTGTAATCTCTGTTTCAACTCCTGGTGTAAGAGGAAGAAGAAAGATTGCACAGTGCAGAGCAAACATACATGACAGATTTATCCTGTGTAATTTTTTCACTGCAGTAAGTTCAGGTTTGTGACAGATGCTTAGTAGGTTTTTACCACCTCCAACCCACCAGACCTTTTGTCTGCTCGTGAATCAGCTTTGGATCGATTGCTGTTTTCAGCTAGTGCGTCACATTGGCTAAGTAAATACTCCAGATTGAAAACTAAGTAGCTCGGGAGCTGGTTCGTGTATCAAATATTGCTTAGAGATGGTGATGCTCTTTTATAGCACAGGCAGTTGGAGTTAAATTTTCATTTGTCACCACATGTCTGTTGGAACCCACATTAGCAAAATGAAATTGTATTGTTAGATGTTAATTTGGCTTGTTAGCTTCTGCTGGAGCTGGGTAGCACAGGGTCAGACAGCTGCAATAAATTTTTGGAAATCACAACTTCTGTTTAGGTAGATCTGAGTCTGAATTATATATTGCATTGAAAACTGGTGGGAAATACCACCACCACCACCACCACCCCCACCACCCCCCCCCCAATTGGTGGCAGGTGAGCTCAGACAGGAAAAATTTGGAGGTTTCTAAAAAGAAATCTGCATGATCAGTGATACCAGAGGAGGATTTTATTTGAAAAAAAAATGCAATGAATCATTCAGGAAGTTTCTATTATTGCCTGTAATGTTTCTATTTTACTACATGAGCTGTTGTGAGGTGCATAAAGAGCTCTGAAACAGTTTCACAAATTCTGCAAATGCTCAGAAGCCTATAAATTCTATTCAGAATTGGGCAAAGTTGATTTGATCTACTAGAGCCATCATTCATGTTGTTAGTGACATGATAGAATTAATGTATTGTTGTGTGGCATAGTAGTATCACTGTTAAATAGTGACCAACTGCATTACTGAAAGGTATTGTGTCTTAAAAAGTAACAGAGTTACATATGCCATTAAGTCAGATTTATACAAGAGATTGTAAAAGAATTTACATATCCTTGCTAGGGTAAAGAATTCAGAATTCACTTAATGATAAGCTAATATATAGAAACAATATTCATGCTTTTTCATTTTTTTCCAGCCAGAAGATTCTCAGATAATTGAAATCATCTTAGGGCAAATAATTTCATAGGCATGTCTAAGGATGGCAGCCTAATTTCATCATATTTTTCATATTTTTCATTATTCTCAGAAGAGTGGAAATACTTAACTTGGTAAAGCTGAATATAGTCCTTCCTTTTTTAACATTCAGACCAGATGCTGAAGACAGTAAGCATTTGGTTTCATCTTCTAAAACTTCATGCTCTTGGGATTTACTGAATTAGTGCTCTCTGAAGAAAGGGTGTTTATCAAACTGCATCTTTTTAGGGATGCTTTGCAATCTTCAGAACTAAGAGACTTAAGTCCTTTTTTTTTTTTTTTTTTTTTTTTTTTTTTTTTTGGTAAAATGTAGTTTCTCTGGAAATTTAGCAGTTCCAAATAATTTGATCTATTCCTTTTATAATTGCATGGTACTGTAAAATTTCTGCAACTACAGTTTTACGCTTCATTTCAGGGTAATGTTCAGTATGGAACATGATATACTTAAAAGATTTAAGATACTAACTCAATTGTCTGTCCTGCCTGAACACAAAATGTGTTCCAAGCACCATTTAAACTTTATGATAACCTAACATTTATGGAATACATCCTAGAAAATATTCTCCACCTTAACTAACACTGGTTCAGCTCCCATAGTACCGCTCTAGCAGACATTGATTATATGGGCTGTTGAATCCTTTTAAAAGACATTGCTGCATAATCCTGCTGGATTTAATTGATAGGGTTACTGACAGTATTGGCAGCTCCCAACATACTTAAAGGATAGCTCTCAGTATAGCGTCTCTTGGTGGATAAGCAGAAATTATACCTATACATGTATGTGGGGAGAGACTGAAGTGTTTTATCTTAATAGGGTAATAATATTGTATTGTGGTTATCTTTGTGTGTATATCGAACCAGACTTTTCAATGTATCATGCATTTTTTTTTTTAAAGTTGAAGAATTGTCATGAGTCTAGAGCAGGCAGACAGATCACCAATACTCCTTTAAGTACAAGTCAGAGGTGAGGAAGATACTTCAGGTTTCTCACATTCACTGTTAGAGGAAACAAGAAGAATTCTTGATTGGGAAGATAAGACTGTGTCTAAAAGCAAATTTAGCAGTTCTGCCAGTTCTCTCTCTATAGAATGATTAATTAAGGGGGTAGCATGGATTGGATATCTGTCTTAGGCAAAATAATAACATCACAGTTTGATTTTTTTTTTTTTTTTTTAATTGCAAATGTGTAGTAATTATTCCTATTATCAGCTATAGAATTCCTTTTGTAACATTTTATTTGAAGGAAAGGTGGGAAAATATATTCTGTGATTATAAAACACTGATTGACTTATGATCATACAGTATCTAGAGCGTCAGTGAGGAAACGCTGGTATTCAGAAACTAGAAAAGAAATGCAGCTTTCCCTGCATTTAGAATTTATAAAAAAAATTGATTGGTTTGCTAGTTCAGAATATAGCTTGTGAAAATGTTGCTAGCACATTTCAATAAGTGGCTGGTTGTCTGTTCATACCACATAATATTGGTGTATTTTAGCAAAGTGGGAGAAATAATTATGGTTTAGATCTTGTGAGAATTTAAAGACTCAGACTTCTAATAGTTAAAACCAAGAAATAATTTCATTATTGGAGAAGAAAGCAGAATTCTGCCCTATAGCTTTTTTGAGGGATGAGGTAAACAGAACTTGATGCCTGTGGAGGACAAAACCTGACATAAAACCATGGCATATGTCACTTTGTGGTGCCTACTTCAATTTCCACTGAGAACTTCTTGAAATACAGTAAATGGAAATAAAACAAAAAGTCTCTAATGATATTTGTTGTGGGTCCATACTCACTTTGTAGATGCCACGTTAAGTAGTCAGAGGATTTATTTCTGACAATGAAAATCTTTTTCTTTTTCTGTTCTTTGACAGCCACGAGCTGTTGCTGGTTTTCGAGGAACAGTACGATATGCATCAATCAATGCTCATAGAAACAGAGTGAGTATCTCAATCTATATCATATCCATTTCATGTAGCTGAAAGCCATCAGAAATGCAGTTGCTATTGATTTCCTTTTTTGTATTTTTATATGTGTATTTATTATGTAGAAACTAATACTTACAAATTTTGGGAAAAAATAATATACTTTACAGTAGTTGAGGGTAAAAGAAGTTCTTGTAGAAATAATAGTGAGTTTAATGGTTAACTTTGGTATTCAGTTGTATTGTAAGTTAATAAAAAGGTGAAGTTACTGAGTTTTGTAAAATACTTAATGTCCAGTATGTCATCTTAACATCATACACTAAAGAAATCTGAATCAATAGCTCTTCCAGTATAGAGATTTGCAATGTTATTTTAACACACTTCAACATCTGTTTTGTTTCTCTGTATCTTCCATGGAAATTTACTTGTATGCTTCTACCTAAAATAGTTGCCGGGTTTAATTATATGAACTTGTTTTGCTGAGTTGATTATATTGATTTTTATATATAATAATTTAAGTCTCCAGAGCAGTCTCAAAGAATCTATCTTCCCTTTTATTTTATAGGTATTTGTAAGATGCATTAGAATAATATTTCTTTTTCACAGGAAATGGGTCGGCATGATGACCTCTGGTCCCTGTTCTATATGTTGGTGGAATTTGTGGTTGGGCAACTGCCTTGGAGAAAAATAAAAGATAAGGTAAAGCTAGAAGTGAAGCCAAAGAGCACAAGGGAGATTTACTTCTGGATTGCAAGCAAAGCTGTGATACAGATTCCACTAAGAATCACTGGTGCATTAATTTCAACGTTACACTTTCCAATGTTTTCTAGTGTTAATTTTCATTGCTAGCGTCAAGGTATTAAAAGCAATCAAGTTTTTTGAACTATTCTAGGCAGGCATTGGATTGTGCTTCTAGTTTGCAAATGTTTTAAAAGGCAAAAGTAAGTGTATATATGCCACTTATTTAATTTTCCTGTTTTCACTTGAGTACTTTTTGATTTCACGTATCACATATTTAGAATTTCTTATCTATTTTCGTTATTGGTGAAATGGGCTTTTCTTATTTGCCGCTGAACAAAATTGAATCAATCAATATGCAGAAGTGCTTTCAGTGATATATCATAGGTGAGGTATGCAAAGAAACAACATCTAATTAGCCTACTATGACTTCTTTCAACTTCTTTTAAAATTAGATTGAAACAAGGTTACTGTCTGATGTGGTTTATGCATTGGTAGGTGACAATGTGATATATAGGTAGCACGCGTTTTTTGGTTTTGATTTACTTATCTTACACTAAAGAGGATTTACTAATCTTTTGCAATATACTGTGATGACCTAAAATACATCAAAAAGTGAATGGACATCAGATGATGCAACAGGGTACTTACATCTTTAAAACATGCTTCTCAGAAGAGTTGGAGTATCTAATGACAGGCCTTGATATCAGGCAGCATTCAAACACAGCAGAAAATTAAATGGCTTTTCGTATTTTCATATGGAATTTGAAGTTTGTATGTTATTTTGTATGTGTGCTGAGGGCAACAACAGAATCTCTTACCTTGCTATCTGATGTACAACGGCCTTCCTCAGTGCTATTCAGTGTAATTTGCTTACCCATCTGTCTGGCCAGTAGTGTAAGTGTAGTAGCTGTAAAAGGTCAATATGTTATAGCAGACAATAAAGGCATGTTAATGTTTGGTGTGTTATTTACTTCTAGGAGCAAGTGGGCTCCATTAAAGAAAGGTACGAGCACAGACTTATGTTGAAACATCTTCCTCAAGAATTCAATGTCTTTCTGGATCACATTTCTAATTTAGATTACTTTACAAAGCCTGATTACCAGGTAAACGTTTTTGCTGTTTTGTCTTTCTGATTTTTAAATAGCAGAATTTTATGCTGTTTTATCTTCAGTTTCCTTTCATGTAATTGTGTAGTCTTGGTAGTTATTATGGATTGTGCCACTACAAAGTTATTTTAGTAACCATCTAGTGCCACAGAAAGCTTGTGGTTCAAAGATGTAATTTTTCTTTCATTTGAGAAGAAGGGTAAGGCAGTTAAGTTTCTAAAAACAATTGACAGTTGCTTTGCAGTCAGTATTCTGTTAGGATCAGGTGCTATCCTACTATCATAGCCTCTATTGGGTGCTCCTTAAGTTCAATCGATCCAATTGCTTCCTCAGTGATAGCCATTCTAGCAATTTTCCAAAATCTGGAGTTCGGCACCTACAATACATACAATGAGAGCACAGCGTGCAGCCATGGTGGGTTTTTAGGGCTGAAGTAGTGCCTACAGAGATCAACAGAAAACTAGTAATTTTTCTTTGTTTAAGAGAATATTGCCTGCTGAAATGGACAGCTTCAGCTCGGTGCTAAGGTGATAGGTGCTGAGAGGCTGTGCTGTAGAATACGTGTCTTACTCACTTGAGTGTTGACCCGTGATTTAACAATAAATGAAACTCAAAGATAGAACTTTGTTCTATACCAGTGTGTGGAAAGCAGCAGCAGAATACTCAGGAAGAGTAGAGAGGGAGCGACTGAGAGTTTTTTTTTCAGTCTGCCAAACTGTTGGAGAAATTGAACTGATCTAAGATCACACCACAACAAGTTTTCCCTTTATACCTTTCCTCTGGCTCCCAGAAACACACATTTCTGCCAGCTTCCCACTTGCATTACCTGTCTGCCTTTGTGCATTCGTTCAACTCACTAACTTGGCAAAACTGGAAGGAATTGTTTTCTGCATGTGTGCAAGTTAAATTGGTTCGATGACTAAATAAATCCTTCTGACTAATTCTGGAATTGTAACTTTGATTCCTGTGCTTTACATGGTAAGATTAACAGAGAAATCAATATATATAAGATTCAAAATAAGAACTGAAAATCTCAAGAGATAACTAATTTCCTGTTAGTAAGTGAATTTCTCTAAATATACTGCTACGTTCTTCTGCACGTTTACAAGGAAAAAACTACAACTTTTGTGCAAAAATTTGAATGTAAAAAAACCTCATTACAAATACAGAAAATGTTCAATGTTCCTGAAAAATAAATACCCTGATTTTTTTTTCCTTTCCTCTTACAAATTTCCATGGAATTTATCCTATAGTTTACAATTAAATGAGGAAAATTATTAAGAAAGTTTTGAATGTTTTGTATGCCTAGTTATAAAGATGACTCAGATTTATCTTTTTCTTCTATGGTAAAAATTACTGATTGCAGAAATTTTGATGTTGTATAGAAAAACCTTGATTTTAAACTGGTAAATATGTTTTATTTGCGTTATATATTCTGAATGATAAAACATATACACAGGCATATTTTTGCAAAACCTTTTTCTATGGTCTACTTGTATCTAACACACCACATGCACTCAGGGATTAATGTGATAATAGGACAGAGTTTCTCCATGATGGAGACAGCCCAGTAATTTACAGTTCTCTGATGGATCATGGGACACTTGCAGCTGTGTAGCTGCAGCCTCAGCCTTCCGACAGGGTCTTGCTTATGTGCCTTAGACCAGAGCAGGGTGGTTTTATTTAGAGCAATGAGAAAGTGCTTTACTTTCCATGGTCATTTAAGCTCTGGTCTCTCTTAACTAGTATTTGTTGTAGCAATGCTATTGATACCTTCAATATGTATTATTCTTTGTTCATATTTACGGTTAGGCACTGAACAAGAATGTACATGGTCAAGATCCCCTCTTTGAAGAGTTTACATTCTAAAAAGTTCATGATGTACGCCCAGAATACAGTTTTGATTTGGCAGTGTCAGATATGTTTATTTTATTGAGTTATTTCTGCATGCATTGCCTCACCTCTTGACATAGTTAAGCATTTGAGTTTGAATTTGCATTATAGCAAAAATTGTAGAAAAGATTTAAAAGAGAATGGCCTTAAAAATGACTTCAGAGAGACTGCTTATACTTTACAGGAAGAGGAGAATAAAAGAGAGTATGTATGGCACAGAGAGTGAACTATGGCTTTGTGCAGTTCAGTAGGGTTTCAGAACTGGCTAGGCTAGGTGGCACGCCACAGGTTCTTGTGAGTGAGGATAAAATGGATATGACCACTTTATACAAGAAAAACAATCCAGACTTCCAGTCAATTTTAAGGTGCCAAAGGATATGTTCTTTTAAAGGATGCCAGAGAGAAATTTTCAGCACCCTAGATTGGAAGAAAGAATGAAACTCAGAATTTTAGCTTTCAGGAAAAAAAAAAATCATTTTAGAAATGTCACAGAGTAAGAGTGATGTGATATGGACACAGCCTTCCCACTAGTGACTAGAATGAAACAAAGTTGTTTTGGGTTTGTTTTTTTTTTTTTTTTTTCACAGGGAGAGGAAAGCAGATGCAATTTCTTTCTCTGTCATGGACACAAATTGTTCTAGATGGTTTTTCATAGCATAAAATGAGAGTGGAAAGCTTCCACTGTGACATTTCTGTGAGGTGAATGTCAGCACTAGATAAATGATCCATGGTTCTAAATGCCAGAAAGTATGAATTAGCAAATCAGCATCCTTCCCTACGTAGTCCTCATTTATTTCCGTGGTTTCTAGTGGTGTTACTGAATATATTATTTTATCTTGCTCTGCTGGAGAGCCATTGGATGCTATTCTGCAGCAATATACTCGTGCCTCTGTGTATGTATCTTTCTTTTTATGGAAGCCTATGGTATATCTTTGCCTCTCTTTACTGATAAAAATACATATGTGTGTTTTGTTTTGTTTTGTTTTTATTTAATAAAAGAATTTTGCATATCTTGACTTTGAAACCTTGGAAAATGAGAAACGGCTTAATATAAAGAACTGTCATCTGTTTTGAAAAATGTTGTCAGTCAAAAAAAAGAAGATATGTTAAAGTATTACAAGAGGCTATTTCTTAATTGCTTGGTCTCTTAGACAAAAATGAAACTTACTAACTTCTTCCTTCAATTTCAGCTTCTCATGTCTGTGTTTGACAACAGCATGAAAACATTTGGGGTTATTGAAAGTGACCCTTTTGACTGGGAGAAGAGTGGAACTGATGGCTCTCTGACCACGACAACAACTTCAACCACACCTCAGTTACACACTCGTCTTACTCCAGCTGCAATTGGGTATGTGTGCACATTGCAGAGTACCAAAGGGAAATTATCTCCACAATTTAGGTGTTTTTTCTGCAGGACATTGAATAAATAGATGAATGGAGGTTTGGGAGCATTTGAAGTATTTCCCTTTTTAGGGTTCCTGTTTATACTATCCTGAAAGATCAGTACTGCAGTCCTAAATTTATAGCAATAAAAGATAGTAGCTCAGGAAATTTCATGCACATTTGCTAGTCCATCCTTTGCTAAATCATATTCTGTGAAACTAAATGTTGCGTTCTGAGTTTAACTGCCTAAAAATAAACCCATTGTTTTCTATAACCTTGGAATAAATGGCTAGCTGCAATTTCCTTATCACTTTGAAAATTCAGAAATAGATTTTTGTTGTGTTTAAAATAATATTTATTGTGGTCTTTGAGACCTTCTGTAATTAAGTAAGCTGGACAAGATGTAATGTGTAATAATACTCAGACTAATCTCAGGGGATTGGACAATAAGAGGTGTTTATGGGTGAGGAGGAAGACTTTGGGCTGGTTCTGTGCCTTTAGTGGATCAGCTTTTTATCCAAGAATCGTGAAGGTGGTGACGTGAGAAGTGTAGTGAGGCTGAAGAATGCCAGGATTTCATGTAGAATACATTAAATTCCCAGTATTTCAAGATAATATTTTAAGAAAGTGTTAAAATAAATTTAAGTCAAAACATTAACTGGTGTTAATATTACACAGGTGTACAGTGTGCATTACTGAACACACTGAAGTTGACAGGGATTTTATATATGATTCAGTCCCATTATCATACTAAGCATCACACTGGAGTTAGTGATAGTCTTGACTGCAGTTAACAATGTTGGTGACTGTAAAGGAATGACTTTTAATTGACCTTCTGACCATTCACTTTTTTGGAATAACATTGCTTCAGTTTCAGATAGTGAGCTAAGCCTTAGCCCTGTTTAGCCCCAAGTTAATGGGACTATGGAACTTTAATTAAAATATAATATCTTGTTAGCATTATGCTTATGTTTTGGTTATTGGGCCAAAATAGCGTTTTAATAAGAATAGTGATTAAAATTGCATTCAGTGTGCTGAGTGATCTCTCTTCCTCACACAGTATGATTTGTTATCCTACCAAATTGTGGGGAAAAGGAAACTATATTATGAAAGTTGCCATTAATTATTTTTAATAGAAAAATGTATGTAGAAGAGTCAGGAGCAAAGTTGAGCCTGGACATGATCTCTAACAAATTTTCTCAGCAGTTGCTTCGAAAACATAAAAAACCCCAGCTTTTAAGGGATAGTTTTTTGGTTTACACCTTTCGTTATATGCTTAAATTAAAGAAACAAATAGTGAAAGCCAAGAAGCAGAGGTTTTTATATTATATAATTTATAAGATTTAATTTTCTACAGAAGCATGGTTTTGCTTGTAACTTTTTATTTGCTTTTTTTCTTTTAATACAATGGAAAATAATTTAGAGTGGAAAAGAATTTCAAGAAACACATTACAGTCTCAAAAATTTTACTTTTGTGATTATTGTTTTTTTTTTTTTCAAAACTACTTTTGTAGAATTGCCAATGCCACTCCTATCCCAGGAGATTTGCTGCGAGAAAACACAGATGAAGTGTTTCCTGATGAACAGCTCAGTGATGGAGAGAATGGTATTCCAGTTGGTGTCTCACCAGAGAAACTACCTGGGTCCCCTGGGCATCAGCGCCCTCAGGAAAAAGATGTTTGGGAAGAAATGGATGCAAACAGGAATAAAATAAAACTAGGAATCTGTAAGGTACTTAAAAATCTTCATTGTGAAGACCATCTTTGAAGTTTCCTGTTCTCATAGTGCACATAAGATCTAACTAATAATACAGTCTTACTAATATTTATTAGAATAATCTAAGGAAACAAGATTTATGCTAGAGCTAACACATTTTATTAGGGCAATTTATATACTGGAACAAGCAGACAAGCTTTTGGGCCTTGTGTCACCTTATCAGGTCTTTATGATGAATATAGATTGCTGATAATTTGAGATTCTCTGTAGTTTATCCATATTCGTGTTCTTCAGATGTGATTTTGATTCTTGCTCACTGAATGACATCAAAGCAAATTTCCTGCACTTTGTATGTGTAGAAGTTAGACACTGAATACAGAAAAAAACAGTTATTCTTCAATTGACAGATTGGCAGTGTGATTGACAGTATCCATTTAAACCACTTGGTGTTTTTGTCTCCAGAAGATATAATATCTTTGAATTGATCCAAAGAGGTTAATGGGGTAGTCTTTAAAAGAGAATGCTGCTTAATTTTGAAAAGTGGTCTGTGAGAAGTGGTTTCTGTCTCCCTTGCTCACAATCAACATTTTATATTTGGACAAATGTAGCCCTATTTCTTGATACAAAAATGTTGCGAACATGAAGAGGGATCTGCTACTGAATGTTCTTTAGCTAGGAGAGCTGTCTAGTTTTGAGGCTGTTAATTCTTGTTTACTAGAAAAAAAATGTATTGTGGGAAAGAATAAGGCATGGTGCCTATTTTCACATGTGCCTATTTGTTTGTTTAGTTTTTTTACCAAAGGGGGAGAAAGGAGATTGTTCTGGTTTAAATAAAGGCAATTTCTGTTAGTTATGCCTGTGGAAACTAAGGATGATCATGATTTCCCAGCTCTGAATCATGTCCAGTTAGTATACAAGATAGAATGCGGTTGGACTAAAACATAGTTCTAAGTAACAGAAATATCTAGTAGATTTAGTGTATAACAGTGTTATATGCTCCAGAGAATCATAAAGACAGTTTGGAAGCTAACTTCTCTTTAGTAAGAGCATTTGACTGTAAAGCAGACTGAAGATGCTACCAAATGCCAGATTTCAGACTATTATTAAAGAAAATTTCAGACATGGGTGTGAAATATCAGAGTAAATTTAAGTGTATTACTGGGTTTTTGAGACTCCTCTTCTCAGACCTACCCAGAACTATTGTATTACTAATATTTTGTCTGTTGTAGGTTTGTGCTGAAGAGCATATCTAAACTACATGAATTATGGCATGAACTAGGGCCATTCCCAATACAAACTGGCTTATCTCAGGCTACAAACCTGGATGGTGTTCACCATGTAGTACCTTGTCCTCCTTTGTTTTGCCACTCCTAGTGAGTTACGTTTTTACTTTACTATTGCACAGGCTGCTACAGAGGAAGAAAACAGCCATGGGCCAGTGAATGGAATGCTTAATGCACCAAGTCTTGGTTCTCCAATTCGTGTTCGCTCAGAGACCACTCAGCTAGACAGAGATGTTCCACTGGTGCGAAAGTTACGTTCAATTCACAGTTTTGAACTGGAGAAGCGTCTGATGTTGGAGTCAAAGCCAGACACTGATAAATTTCTTGAGACCTGGTAAAGAAATTATTTTATTCTTATACTTGGATCTTTTCAGGATATGTAGTTAAAATACTATCATATTTCCTCTGCTGTGTGAAAAACAAGAATGGACCTGCTGACTCAGGCTTATGTATTTACTAATATTGCTCGATTAATGGATTACACCACTTGTCAGCTTCTTTAAAAAAGATTAGTGCTGGTATACAGTTGAAGTTGAACTTTCACACTTGAGAACTTTTTATTTCAAGACCTAGTAATGTTTATTACCTTTTTCTTCAGTGAGATACTCTTGACAGTCAGTACAACTCATCCTAAATAAGAATGATGACACCAGGTGCTCAATTGAGGTAACATGGGATTAGATTATATGACATGAGAAGGACTGTTTACAAGAAGTGGAGTTAGGAAGTAAAGTTAGAAATCTCCCTGCATGCAGCAGGTTTAGTTATGCATAAAGGTGTTGCATCAACATAAAAAAATCTTGATAGAAGACAGAGATCTTAAAATGGAATTTGAAGGTAGAGCAGACAGATGTATGAGAACAGTTTCAATCAATTTGGCTATGTGTAGGAAGAATAAGGGGAGCAGGACACAGTGAAATCTGACTGAAAGGCAAAGGCTGAGTGGCAACAGTAGAAGACAGCTAAGATGCTGACAGTGACAAAATCCTTCTAAATATGTCATAGGGCGTTAGGAATTTGAATTTGTTTGATGAAGCAAGTTATGCTAAGCATTAATAAGGAATCAATCAAAACAATCAACATTCTTCTTGAAAGCATCTACTAACTGCTGCTGGAGACATCTGTTTCTTCTGTTCTGCTCTGAATCTGCTTTGTAGCATAAATTAAGTACAGTGGACATCTGGCGTTAGCCTCACCAGTGAGTTGGTATCCACTCACTATTCTCCTTTCTGGTAATTATGTTTACGATACAGTATGATACATTACAATTACTTCTACAATATATGTGAATTTCTGAGACTGTCTGCCCATTTTTACTTGACATCAGAGTTATCTCTCTCCAACTGTGGATCTGTCAACCATTGTAGATTGTTCTAAAATTATGACAACAAATTTTTATATAAATCTAGTTTTCCTCTACTGAAAAACCTCAAGTGTAGTTTACATTATTTAATTAATTCTTAACTAATTCAGATATTAACTTATTTTCTTAAGTTTGGAGAAGATGCAGAAAGACTTGAATGCTGCGGCAGAAACTCCTGTTGCTGCTGTTCCTCCTGTTTCTCCAAAAACACCCATTCCTGCTCCTGTGACTACCCGCGTGGACCATGTTTGGCACTATGATGAAGAATATCTTCCAGATGCTTCAAAGCCTGTGTCAGCTAGTTCTCCAGAACATGTTGATGGTGTTATTAGCAACGGATTTGTAGCTGTCAACTTAAGCTCCTGCAGGCAGGAGGTTGATTCTAAGGAGTGGGTTATAATAGATAAGGAACGAGACTTGCAGGACTTCAGGACAAATGAGGCTTTAGGGCACAAAACAACTGGAAGTCCCTCAGATGAAGAGCCAGAGGTGCTACAAGTTCTAGAGGAGTCCCCTCCAGAAGAGCAGCCCAGACAGAGTGGTTGGGCAGGAAACAGTGTCCATGCCAAGAACCAAACCTCAGGGGTGGAGTTTGTTCTAGCCATGGAGTGTCATCCTGCTGCTTCCGAACAGCTTACAGATAAATTGGAAATTCTGTCCGGAGCTGCGGGACAGCTCCTTGCAGCCACCCCTACAAGTCCTATGGAAGCTCAAGCAGAAGGAGCGCTCACTCCGGTAAGAGAAACCATCGCTGTTTTATTGAACTTCTATTTATTCAGAAACACATGAGGAGATAGTAAGGGAAACGGCAGTGACTGAAATACAATAGCGTAGCAGAAATTCCTAGTTTCATCAGATATGGGACTTGATTCTTGAGGAATGATCTTCCATGTTTTGTTATGTAAGTATTTACATTCTCCCATGGAAGTGGCTATTAGTTCTACAGATATGATACACAGAATTGGCCTCAATTTAAAAAAGAAAATGATTTTATTTATGTATATCTATATAAAGAAGCTCCTTAAGTATTGATTCCTAATCAGTGAGAGATACACGTGCCAATATATATTTATTATATTGGTAGTAGAAAAACATACAATTACAATGAATATGTAAAGTACTGTGCTACAATGTTGCTTGTGTTTCAGGAAAAGCCTAAATGGCTGAAATTAAAGAAACAGAGTTACTTGTTCTCACCATCCTTTTGGAATTCCCTTTGTTTCTTTGTTTCTTCTGAAATTTCTGATGGTTCTTATATAGACAACTTGTTGGCTTTTATAAATTGTTGCCACTTCTCACTTCCAAGATAATTTTGCAACTACTACTTTGCTTCCAGAGTTTTCTCTTCACTAAGACAAATTACTTTGCTTCCATTGCATCCTCTTCTTTTTGTATTTCTCCATCTTTTCTAAAGAATTCTCATTTGCACAGCTTTTGAATGTTTACTTTTTTCTCCTCTGTCTCTGATTCTAAACAGACTTCTTTGGCTTTACTTAAGTATCAGCCATACTTTTATTTTCTCTGGAAGGAAAGAAATTGCTGATCTGCAGTTCTCCCATTTGTAGATAAATATTCTTCCTGAAATTGTGTATGTACATGGACTTCCCTTCCATTATCATCCGTGGATGATAATATCATTTCTTACCTGTTTCACACAGCATCAGCATTCTAATAAGAATGTAAAGTTGTACCAGTTCAGGAAGAACCAGTTCAGTGGCAATACAGATTCTGTGTGTGACCAGTAAATAGCAGTTTGATCTGTCTCAGTCACTGGCACATGGTCACATTTCTGTTGAACTCTTCAGAGTATGCTATGGTATATATGCTGACTTTATGCTTTCATAATGGCTTTATGTTGACTTTGGGTGCAGGAGGGCAGACAGTACCTGATTTGCTGTAACATCTGCTTGTATGAAGTTAATCTGTTGAAAGAATTTGAACTGATCTAGACTAATGGAGAATTTATACTGGAACAGCACTTAGCATCATACAGCTCCAGTTTTCTTTTCCTTGGTGTGGTACTAAGAGCCTAAAGCTGGACTGGCTGTGTTGTTGAATCATGCCCTCATTAATTTACTGTGTTTGTATTGAATTGCAGTGAACTCCATACAGTGCACGCACAAAACTTTGCAGCATATATTTGTCAAGTGGATATTTCAGCAAAGAAATAATAATGGAGTTGAAATAATTGAATATGTAACAGCTAATTCCATTCTCATCTTCAGTTTAAATTAAACAACAGTTTGCTCTGGTCACACTTGGTTGACAACCTAATACCATATATATCTCTATATATGCATGGTTGTAGAAGAGATTTGACTGTGTGAATATATTTATTACTTATAAATATTACTGAAATTAGCATTTTGTACATTGAGGTACTATTATGATTCATAAAAAACCTGTTCTTAAATTTCCATTTATTTCTGAGTTTTAAGTCATTTGATTTTCATGTACCTTCTATCCTCAGTTGCTGCTTTTATGAGACACTGGAAATAGTTATTTTTTTTCCCACTTGAGAGACACCTATGCATTATGGGAACTCGAGCTTTAGGATTGATGCAATTGAAAAAACCTTTTCCTTGGAAACTGAAATGCTTTATAGATGCTCTGTTTCTAAGGAATACAGGTTAGAGTTGTTAGCTTGCAAAAAGTTTCTGTATATCTACTCTTCATGGTTTTGTCTAAATATACTTGTAACAAAGATTGCAAACTGTATATAGCAATCTTATTTACAGGTATTTAGATGTGTCACCATCAGGTATTTGACCTTTTTTGAGCACTGGAAAAGGTTTTAAAAAGAGTCACTGGATTTCAGAGTTGTATGTCAAAGCTATAGGTTTATTAGATTCAATAGCCAATTTGGAAATGTACTTTCTCTAAAATTATTAGTTTAGTACATTTTGACTTTACAGTTCCTCTTCTTTGTTTTTTGCTCTTTTCTAAAAATGCTTGAGTGATGTAGTTCAAGATGAAGCAGTCATTCATGGATTCTCTTGGCCAATGCATCCTTCTACTTCAATCCCATATTTGGGAAATTTAATCAAAATTGTTTAGTACTGATCTTACTGATTAATTCTGCCAGCCACAGTTCTTAATATATGCTGCTATAGCCAGAGTTGTAAATTTGTAAAGCCTGCAGTGGGTGTATATGCTAAAAATATGGTCATCTCAGAAAACAGTGTTGTTGTGTGGATGTGCTAAGCATTTGCAAGGACCAGTCAACAATCAACTAGTTTGTGCATGTGGTGTCCTTGGAACAGACTGTGCTAGTTTATTAAATTTGCCCTAGATTGTTACTGACTGACTGACTGAAGGTAAGGGTCATCTAGAGAAAGGATGCTCACTTTTTGTTTGGATACTGAATTTTTAAAAATTGATGGAAAAATGTGAAGATTGGACTTCAAATACCTCTTAAACAGCTTTTAGCCTGTGAGGAAGTTGTGAACATGGTTTTATGAGAAAATGCATAGGCAAGACATAAACAAGAATTATTAAAATAGTGATTTTTAAACCTTATTTTCTTCCCCACCATGTTGTTCTCACAGCTCAAATCATCTCATATGCTGCATTTCTCCACTCCAAGAATTTCAAGTCCCATCCTCCGCACCATGAGCCCTATAGCCTATCTATCCATCCACTTGGACCCTCTGAAAGAGGCTGGTTTACCAAGGAGTCAATCAGCTGAGAGCCACTCCTCTTCCTCCTGCTCAACTGGTCGTAGGCAGCTTCCTGTCATTCCCTGTGGCACCAAGTTCCCCCCTGTCATTCGCATCTCAAAAGCACAACTTCAGCAGGTGAATAAGCCTTGTCTTCACAGAAGTGACTGCGTTGTAGCAGTCATCTACAAAGTTTAACATTTTCAGTTGCACTGCATACTCTGGTAGTAGGCATGTGCTAGTCATACTGCTGTACACAATATCCTAAAAAATATTTTGAAATATCAAGTTAGGGAATTAGAATGGATCTTACTCAGGAATAGAGACAGGAATACTCTGTGAGGAAGACATATTGTCCCTCTTAGAAGAGGTAAAATTAGAGAGAGGAATATTTAAAGAGCTGTTATTCAGGTTATGATCTGGATCATAAGCATCTCTGGATGTTCTAGAAGACAGATGTATGCACTTCCTCAGAGGGATTTTCTCTTGTAAAAGGTAGGATTATAAAATCTATAAAACAGATTTTTTGCTTCTTCAAAACTAAGATGAAAAGATCTTTTTAAAAATGTGTTTCTATAATCAGTACTAGGTGGATTTTGAATTGTGGATACATATTAAAATTTGGACTACCTTAAATGATTTTAATGTGCGAAAAAGGGATCTAGAGGTAGTCAAATTGCTAATTCAGGAATGAACAAAGTGAATTGTTCCACTGCTTTCAGTATACAAAGCAAAGATGGGAATTATCAGGAGTCTAGCTAATGGAAAATGTCACTGGAAAAAGGGGACTTTCCATAGTTTCGTATTCCCAGTTTCGTTTCAATATAAAAAAGATGAAGGCTTAGAATCGTAATTGAAGTTAACCGTAATTTGTATATTAGTCACGAAAATACTGAAATTTGCTAAGCAGTATGAGCTTGCATTGACTGGTAAAGCAGTATGACTTAGCATTAATGCATAAGACCATAACATATCATTATCATTTTACCATTAATATTTCATTTGGATTATATTTTGTGTTGCTTTTTATTTCCAATGTATTTTTCAATATAAATATTTCTATGTGAAAGACTTATTTTTTGTCAGTGAAGCATGCACAGGAGTACTGATATTAAAAGTAATCCATCAACATTAGCTTCTTTCAGACTTCCATAGGATCAGTGATGAGTGATAACAAGCCAAAGGAAGTAGCTAGTGTACTTGTGTCAGCACTTTGTCTGTTAACTCAAAAACCAGGGTTTTTTCCTGCAACTCGTGGCTACTTTTTATTTGAATATAAAAAAATAGTTCTGCCCTCAATGTACGGAAATGGACAAACAGTATCTCCCAGATACTGATTATTGTGAACTTGATGGGATACTGAAATACCACATTCTTCACGATGACTGGCATATTGACTAGGGAAAAAGACTTAGGAGAAATTAACTCATTAAAAGTTAAGCTTCAGTATTTTTCAGGATTATGTTGTATCCCAGGATGGAAAACAACCTTATTTTTTTTTTGCCTGTATACCTATGATTTAAATTTTCCAGTCAGAATGTATTGCAGGTATCATTAGCAAACTGCTCACAATCCTCAGAGAAAGTAGGTTGGCACAGAGGGTCTTCTCTGGCTTCCTTAGTACCCAGCAAATGAATACAGCTGCAATATTAATAGGGGCTGCAGTGTAATATGCTTTCTTGTCATGTGAAAAAGAATCAGTATTGTGCCAGGTACTGCTCCTGAGTGGAGCGAGGATTACATGTAGCATTCTTACCCTCCACTTTCTTTTTACCTGGTAAGTGCACGACTGCTGTGTTCTTTTTCGAGCTGTGATTTTGAAAGTCCTGACTCCGAGAATTAACTTCCAGTTTTTCATTTGCTATGGAAACTACAAGCACGTGATTCTTCAGTTCATTCAAACAATGGAGTCCTCGTGTACTTTATGGCTCACTGAAGAACTGAAATATTTTTGCAGGTCCTTCTCTTTTCTACAGTGCAGTAATGTTAGGTACTTAGCAAGCTAGAAGTTCCAGCAGCATGAAAGATGAATATGCGTGTTAATAACCTAAAGCTTTTCTCCAGTTAAATATTTAAGAGAATTTTAATGTCATTCTATATTATTCTGTGTAAATATTTAGTACTGAATATATTTTTGTACATTTCCTGCTGTTTGCAATTTGTTTCAGCATTCATAACTAACAAATTGCAGAGGTCAGGGATGTGTGCTCTTGAATTTAGTTTCACATATTAAAAAATGAAAAATTATACATTTGTTCCTGAAATAAAGCAAAGGGCTTTTCTTTCCTGATTGTTGATGTGTGAGGGCTCAGGAAGTGTAACCCACTTTCCTCTAGTTTGACATCAGATAGAGGAGGTCATGGAATTCTGTATATTCTCTGCTAACTAGTATAGAGAGAGTATAGGATGTAGGTCTACCTTTATTTGTTCGATAAAGAGAATTCATCTCTTGCCATACATATATTATGGAAGAGAACTGAGTATTTTGCTTCAACTCTCCCTAGTTATTCAACCTGCAGCATAAAGAAAGAGTCTGGCAGTATTAGAGCGAACAAAAACCAGAATGAATTCTTTGACTACTTGAATCTAAAGAGTGGGGCTATAGTGCTATTAAAATTCTTTTCTTCTGCGGTACAGTTTTCCATGGCCAAACTGTGCCACAAATACTCTTGAAACATAACCTTTTTCTTTCTTTCTGTTAATTTTTCAGCCAGATAAGTTCTCTGAACTCTGGTCCTTAGAGGACTGCATAGAGTGTTTTGTGAGGTCAAGGGAAAAGGTGATGTGAGAGCAGCAACTACTGGCTAGGGCTGTGTATGAAGACATTGCTTAGGTAGACATTGTGCTAAATATGTAACGGTGTCTTGAGAAAAAATCAGAATCAGTTACTTCAGATTTTGATCTCTATGGTTTCTCAGCTGTAGTTCTTCAGTAAGACAGTGAACAACTCTTCTGGCCATGGCAGCCATCAAGAATATTTCTAAACTGGCTGCTATACAATAAGATTCAGCCCTTAACAAAGGTAGATTCCAGTTTTGTGTGTCATTCTGGCATATTTTAATTTTTCCATGTGCTTAATGACACGTGTACGGTGGCTAATTTTAATTTAATGATTTTGTGGTTATTCATTGTGTTAGGGAAAGATAATCTCTCTCTCAGGTCAAGTAATCAGAATTGGTTGGCACTTACACAAATATTTTCTCTTATGTCTTAATTTTATCAAATTTCTACCTTACTGGAACACTTTAAAATTATTTTGTAGTTATATTATTATTTACAAAATGCTCTGAAATCTTCCCACACAAGATGCTATGGAAATGCAAATAATCATACTCATATTCATATCCAAGATGAGAAATAATATACTGATCTGAGTTGAAAAATTTACCTTAATTTTTAAGCATCTCACTGGAATTCAGGGACCTATGGAAGAATAAGGTAAGACTTCTTGACGTGTTCAAGGGGTATTTAGAGAAAGAATGCTTATCCCTTATAATTGTCTTTTTATTTTGGGCGTTTTTAGGTTTATGAGCCTGGAGTGCACGTAAATGTTGTAAATCTTACCATTTTTTATGAAGTAATTTTGGCAGGTTTCACTAGTCTGCAATAGCAAGAGATAAATGTTTACATTAGTTTTCACATTTAACAATCTCTTTTAGAACCACAAATAAACAAACAAAACCAAAGATGCTCCTCTTTTGTTACAGCGTTCTTATAAAATATTTTTGATTTGTCAGTGACATTAACTTGAAGTTGTCATGTGCACTAGGACACTTAGTGCAACTAGTTAACACTAGACACTTAGAACTCAACTAGTTAAAACTCCGATTTAACATTGTACCTATCCATTAAAAATGTTAGGGGTGGATATATTTGTCCAAAATCCTTTTCAGAGTTTCGGTTTCAAGACATGATATATTATCAAATAGATGTGTCCTGGGAGGAAAAGAGGTAGAAGCTTTTCAGCAAGTCTGGTTTTTTACTGCTGCTATGGTTAAAGTTGGCTGTAGCTAAAAGGGTTCTGATTTCAGGGTTTACAGAATTGTTACACTCCACTATTCCCTATGAGGACAGAAACTATATTGAGTCAGCGAGGGGTTTAAGTTAGGTGTTTCCCAAGAGGCTGCTAATACTGTTTACACATTGGGTTTAATCAAGGTAGAAATTTCAATGAGTTAATCCAGCTCTTATCTACTGGAACTGTTCATACACAGTAGATTTGATTATGCTTATGACCAGATTTAGAGGCAAGCTCAGATTCAGAATTCTTACTGGTTTTAGTTGTTACTGTTAGGTTCTTGAAAGGGAGTTGACATATGATCGATTGTCATAGAGTGTCATTATTTTCTTCATTAGTAAGTCTCCCTGGCAATTTTGTCATACAAAAACATAGGATGAGGAATATCAGGAAGCATTATTTTAGAAGCAAAAAGAGGATGTCTAGAAGACGCACATAAGCTCATGAGTTACTCCCATTCTTTTAAGCAACTGGCTTTTATATTAATAATTATGTTTCTTGAACATTCTTCATCTACACACTCTCTTTCTAATGCAAACAAATAAAAAGTTGTATTTGTTGCTTTTATGCAAGTGGCAGAGGCAATTGTTTGATACATAGAAATTAAATGCTGCTTCCAAGGCTTAGTATGGTTTTTTGTCTGAAGGGGAGAAATTCTTCAGCTGTGCTTTTTTCACATCTGCTTTTGCTGTAAAAAAGAATTAAAAATTACAGCATGTTAGGTTAGCTGTTCTTTCAATGGAAACTTTCCAAGTTGTAAATTAAGGACTTAACAGTTGAGGACGAGCTGTCAGTATGAACGTCTCAATTTTTTTCACATAGTGTGTTGCCCCTAGAGAACACATCCATTTTCATGACAGAACCCTCGGCATTCTCCTTCTGCAGGTTTCTCTATCAGGAACAGCAGAAAAGTCATAATGAAGGTCAGTACAGTAAGTTAGCCTTGATAATATCATCCACATACATTGATCATGTAGGAAAAAAAAAAAACTATTAAAAGTTATTAATTGTTTTAAATGTTTGTGTTTTCTGGAATCCACAGTACTTTTAAGACTCCCCAGATTCATAACCACATTGTTCATATATTCTTGTCTGTCCTTGAAGTGATCAATTTAAAAAAAAAAAAAGCTGATCTTATCCCAAACACACATGATTTAATACATTTTTCTAGCATCATAATTTCACTAGCATAGAATAAGTAAAGATGTTTCAGGAAACCGAAATGGTCTGTGGGATTTTCCATGGAGACCTGATCAACTCTGGTGTCAACAATCGCTTCCATGATGATAATTCGTACAGTAATCTTCTTGAAATAAATAGGTGGTTACAATTCAGAGCATAATGCCCAAGGACTAATGATTATTTCTCAGGTAATTAAGGTATAATTGATATAATTAAATTCTAATTATAAAATTTATTTTTTTTTTTAATCTGGATTTCAAGTTTGAAAATGAAATTTTATGTGTACAGTAATCTAAATCATGCTGAAATTAGCATTTCACGCTGATCTTATGTATGAATTACCTGACACTTTGTGATTACCCTTTATTGGAATTGATATATTGGAGAGGAATAGTCAGAATTAATCAAAACATTAGTAGCCAGCCCCACTACTATTGCACATAAAAACAGTTTTTATGTGATTGAGAGTCTCTGTGTCTGTCTTTTTTTTTCATAACAAATGAATACTGTTTACTTGGAGTGAACTTGGGTTTAGAATAAAGCATTTCAAATGGGTTTTTCAAAGACAATACTGGTTTTTTTTAATTTTTAAAAAAAGTACTCATCCTTAATAACAAGGTATAATGTGGCTTTGAAAATCAGACTTCAGAGTTTTCCTGAGGAAGTATTACTGTAGAATCATAGAATGGTTTAGGTTGGAAGGGACCTTAAAAATCATCTAGTTCCAACCCCCCCGCCATGGATGGGGACACCTTCCACTAGACCAGGTTCCTCAAAGCCCCATCCAGCCTGGCCTTGAACAATTCCATGTTTTTATTGTTTCTGACCATTGCAGATATTCTCTCTGTAGGGACAGATAGTGATATAGAGCTTAGCTTCAAAAAGATAATTCCAAAGTAGTAAAAAGTGTTTCTAAAGTAAGAAAAATATATACTAATATTTCTCACAGCTATACTAATATATACTAATATTTCTCACAGCTGCTGAAACAAAGTGAAGCTTGCTTAAAGATGCTTAGATTATTAGCTATAATAATAGCTGTGAAAATACTTTAACTGACATAGATTTACCAAAAGTGGTTGCACCATTAATTAAGAAATAAATGTCACTTTTTACTTAATGTGTCCTCTGTTAGAGGAGGAACCTTCTAATATGCAGTGTTTTATTTTGCATAACTGAATACCTAAGTGTATCTGAGCAGCAGAGTTCCTACGTATGCTTGAACATAACCTCTCATGGAGAACTAATTAACATCCTATTGAAGATTGTTAGATGTTTTATAAAATCTAGATTTAGAAATGCTGAATATATTGTGCTACTTAAAGTGTGATATGAACTCAACTGGCTTTGTTACTAAACCCTCAGTCCTCATGGAATCCGTAGTTTCCAGCTTTCCAGGGGAAAAAGTCTCCATGCAGCCAAGCTTCTGAAAATAATTCTTAATCTTTAGATCTTTTGTGACTTTAGAAAATAACTGTGGAAAGGTATGAATGCAGTTTTTGTAAGGAAGGAAATAATAACATAAAATGGGAAGGTGAAAATAGGCTTCAGTTGCCATCTTTTCACGTCTCTGAACTGTGCATTAAGGGAAATTCATGCTTTCTTTGTTAGAAGAAAACTGTCTCTGTGGGACTCAAGAAAAATATTACAATTCCGGCCCATTGTTTATAGGAGCATATGACAGGAGTATTGTGTGAGTGTTACGAAGTAATAGTCTCTAAGCGCTGTTGCTTCCCAATTCTCCAACAATGCAAGTAAATTTCAAGCATAGTCTTCAATTGCTTTGTGCATTGTATAGAAGTAGTTTCAAATGAAATGAGTACTTGTTTTAGTCACGTTACCAAGCTAATTAGCCACTTATTACCATGTCATTCATTATCTAAAAGCAGTTGAAGTTACTCCTTTAGAGCAATTAATATTTGCTCTATTGAATGTTTGAGGATATGGGTTTATGTTTCTTTACCTCGTAAGTGGCATGGGAATACCTGAAAAGTGAAGATATTTAAAGATTACTGAAATTAAGCCACGATTAATAAGCCTTAAAGAAAGTTTGTACACCCAGATCTATATATTCTTTGTCCTCAAATGATACATATCACATTAGAGAATACAAAAACACAGTGGCTTGTACATTCGCAGCTCTGCATCTGTATTCCATCCTCTTCCCATTTCTTGCAGCCTCCATATAAATAAATGCAAAAATTAGCATTATGGAATAGCAGAAAGAATGTATCTGAAGAGCTGTGGAGAGCAACATGCTCCTCTTTTCAGATGGACATAAGTAAACCTTCATATGTTACTTCTCTTTAGTTTAGGATTAGTGCCTGTCATGTGTGAATTTTTAACAACAGAAGGTAGCATCCTGGGGACCACCAGTTCCTACAAATGCCTGCAATGCTCATAGTACCAACTATATGGGACTGTTGAAAGGGATTCAGTATCAAAACTTAAAATTGTCTCTGGTCTTATGTTCTGTAACACCATGAATTACACCCATGTATTTCTTCTGTTTATCCCCGTATTAGTCTATCTGTAGAAATAGCCAATGTAGTTTAGTAAATCTATAATTAATTGCATTTAACTTTTTCCCTGCTGTGAATTTTGTCTGGGAAGGGAATGTAAGGGATACAAAGGATTAGACTCTAAAAAGCCAGTAGGCATTATAGTAGTAGGTAGGGAGGATTTTGAAAAGTAGGAGGGCTGTTCTGAGCAGTAAGCTAGGTGAGTTGTCTACGGAGATGTAAGCATAGCAGTAGTTTATTCACATAGCAGTAAATTACAGACACTAGTAATAAATTACAGCACAGTGTACTAACATGCCCTTTACACTTTCATACAAACTGCAATTCGGATTTCCTTGCAGAGGCATACAGTTGTGCAAGGAAATAGAAATTAAGTGATATAGGTAAAGAAAAGCTCCTGAATTAAGAAGAAGCTGGTGAACTGGAAAGATTCAGAGAGGTTGATTGGTATTGCAGAAGTTGCAGACTCATACGAACATCAGTCATATTAGCTCTATCACCTACCAGGAATGATAAATTAAAAAGAGAAGCAGGGAAAAGATAAAAGATACCTGAGATTTGTTCTCATAGATACACAAACTTTACTAGGTGGGAAAGAAGTTCTGAACAGTAAACTTCTGCTTGCAGAAGACAGCATGAGTGAAGGGAAGAAGCTATTGCTGAGAGGTCAGGTGTTTACCTGCTGGTGTTGTACAATAATCCATATTCACACCTTTAGATCTTTCAGACTTAGCAACTTTGCAGACCAAAACTCAGTATTTCACTCCTCTGCAATTTGCTTATATGTTCACAGAGGATTTAATCCAAGCATATCACTTGCTATTGCAGCCTGTCAAAGGTTTAAAGGGAGGAAAGTTTGTCAGGTGTCATAAAGGATGTCCAAGAGATATTTTTGTTGTTGTTGTTTGTTCTTTTTCCTTCTTAACATCCCACTCACCATCTTCTAAAGTTTCTTGAAGAAAATGCAGTCTGATTTCTCATCTTGGTTAAGAGCTAATTTGAGAAATCAGAAAGGAATTAAGACATTGTCTAGGGAAGGCCAAAGGATTCAAGACTCTGGTGGTAATAATTTCATTCAAATATTTTGGAGTGAAAGGAGGACCTCAAATTCATTGTTCCTTGAATTCATTGTTCCTAGCCTGAAAGACTAGGAAAATTCTCCAGATGTGGCAAAGGAGGATTTAAATGCAGTTGCAGCCCTTCTGGAAATGTACCAAGATGATAAATATCCTCCTAAAAGCAAATGACTACGGTTGTCTTACCTCTGAAAATTAGGAGGACACCAGAACCATTCTATTCTAAGGGAAGCTGTCCTCAGATATGCAGAAGACAACTCTGTTTTTTCGATTCCCGGGTTATTTGAGTTGGCAACCAGACTAGCTCACCTAGTGAAAAGTTTGGAAAAGGAAGTATTTTACAAGGTTCCTTACTTTGGAGACAATGTCTGCAGCCCTGGAAAACAAGGTATGGAAACAAGCTGGAGACAGAGCTGAGTGGACAGCAAATGCCCAAGTGATCTCTCCAAAACCTGAACCTGCTATTCCAAAGACAACAGTGCATTAGAATTTCCTGAGCCCACTTTCACCCAGCTCTTAGTTGAGAATTTATAAGAGATCTGATGATTTTTGTGTCACAGGCCAAAATATGTTCTGTCATGTGAAAGTGGGTCAGTCCTTCAGTGTATGATACCTGGAGATGTGAGCAACTTCCTAGAGATGTATGGAAACCTATGGAATAACTGCCTTAGATCTTTTGCTGTAATTTTTTTTATTCAGTTTTATCCCTTTTCCTTTCTCTGCAGAGTTCTTGCTAAACTATTTTTGTTTAACACTCAAGATTTAGGCACTAATTGACCTAATCATGAAAAGGTGCTTTTAAAAAAAATTCTATTTCCTCTGTTCATTCTGTAGCTGAACTGATGTGCTTGGATTCTCTCTCAAGAAAAATTTTGAAGTAAGAAAGACTTCTCTAACTCAAAAGGGAAATAGTATTTCTTTCAGAGGAAAGAGCCCAGACTGAGAGTAAGAGGAGACGAGGAGGACTGTTTTCCCAAAACTTAAGTAGATTGTTTCTCAGTGTACGTTTGCCTTAATTCAGCAAACTTGAAGGGACTGTATTGGCCCAAACTTGAAAACAAATTATTAGGGAGACAAAAAGTACTTTCTTGCTGGAGGTCTCAGTAGTTTTTGTTGTTGTTGTTTTGGTTTGTTTGGGTTTTTTTTCCTATTTCAATAAATCTCAACTTGGGGAAGGTGCTACAGACATCTTAGGTCTACTTGGGAAGACAGGAGTTAAATTATGTTACATTTCTGCCTTTTTTTTTTCCTTTCCCCTGGTGAAAAATACCACTTTCTGTAGCCTAACAGCTAATTCTATTATAAAACTAAGAAAATATTTTTCTCCAAATTTTATTCGAAATTTTTAAAAAATATGATTCCATATTTTTAGGTTAAAATCCAAAAACTGCATTAGGTAAATTAAAGAGCTTCAGAATACATTTTCTAGTATAGAAATAATTTATTTAACATAAATAATTGTCCTCTCTTTAATTCAGCTTTATGTCTGTGATTTGTGTTTCATGTTTTGTTCTAGTGAACTGTTTATAATATCGGTCAAATGTTTGTGTTTCATGGAGGTAAATGTGCACCTATAATGATGGAGATTTTGTTATACAGGATTATGAAGGATATGCAAAAAAAAAAATCAGCAAGAATTTAAATGAAGCTATTACACTGACATGGGAAATCAGGGTATATGTCATTCATTGTCAGTTCTCATTTTTTATTTTGGAGAATTTTTCTGTATTTGTAAAGTTTGAGTAAACAGTATAAATTGTTAGAAGTCCTAACAGATAAGCTTGGTTTCTACCACCCAGGAATACCGATGTAATAGCTCTTGCAAAAGCCCATTAAGCTCAGCAGCATGTATAATTTCTGCAACAAGGTCACATCAAATCTGTTTTGTAACACAGCAGAATCCTGGCAACGCTGGAAATATGCTGCCGCTAGTTGTCTCTTCTACCATCAGTGCATCAAGGAGGTCTTTATGTCCAAACCTAGATTCCAGTCTCCCACTCTCTGTTGAGTATTACAAACTCAAACTGTGTCAGATTCATGAGGCTAAAGAATACAAGGAAAAGAGCTGAATTCTCTCTCCATGTAGAGAAAGATGTAAGGGTAGCCCCTTCAGTTTTTTTTTACTGTTTATACCAAATCACTCGACCCTATATGTATAAACCAGACTCTAGGACTCCTCTTCACGTGGGAGTGTGTTCCTTCCTTGGCCTTAAAGGTAAAAATCTTGGTTTTGCGTGTCCTCTCCCACCCTCTGACCTCATGACTCCTGCATTTCTGTATAGTGGCCTAACTTCAGTGGGGAGGGTGAGAAGGAACTCCTTTCTGGTTTTGTCCATACATGGTGGGAACTGGGGGAAGTGGGCTTATGTCCTTCAGCTGGAGTGAGACATGAAGGCAGGTTTCCCATTTCCTGGACGTGTGCTCTAACAATTAAGCTAGGTAGTAAGCTGTAAGACAGCACTCATCATAAACAACTGTTTTCCAAAGGGACTTTGACACAATACTATAAATAGGTTTTAGGAGTACTTTAAGCATATCTATTGGATTAGACCCACTAGGGGATTTAGATGTGCGAATATTTAGTTTGTGAATCTCTTAATAACCTTAGATAAGGAGATGTCCTAACCAGGTTGCTTAGTTAAAACAAGGCATATGTTTCTATAGGGAAGGTACTAGCTAAAATTTGCGTACTTAGAAAAGTTTTTCTGGACAAAAATGTAGGTATTATGGGTATGGATGTATTTAATTAGGTAAATAAAGTTATTTATTAATTCTTGTGTTCACAAATTATCTAAATGCAGCCTAAATTGAATTTTAAGTCCATTCCTGAATCTAGACCTCACTGTGTTCTTTGTCCTTTGTACTTGTCTAAAAATATTGTTGTGTACTTTTAAAAGATTTTACATTTATATACAACTTATTCTAAGAGTATTCAAACCAATGTAAAATAAATAAAAAGCCTACCCGTTTAGCTGGATCTCATTTCCAAGAGGGTTACTTGGTAGCTGCAACATTTTCCACTGAGATTATGTTTGCTTTCACTTGTTACACATTTCTGTCTTGGGATGATCTAATGATCTAGATGTAAATTATGAAGTTAGGCATTATTTGAACATTGTGATTCATAGGAGTCATTATATAATGTACCTTGAAGACGTGAAATCAAAAATGCTCTTTAAAGAATATTACCTGTATGACATTCCTGAGTTTCTCACCTTTTCCTTCTCTAATTTTCCAATGCAGGTAACAATACCCAGACAGTCAGTGGCATCCACACAGTCTGCTTCAGAGAGCTTTCATTATGGTCACCAGCTAGAGAAAAGAGAGCAGGATGCTCAGTCTATGGAACACACTGTGGAACTTTCCTCTCCAAAGGAAAGTTTGCCAGGTTTGGCTGTGACAGAAGACGCACTTCCAGCTAGTGACATCAGACCCTGTCAGGTGCTTGACAGGGAAGGGCTTGTCAAAGAATGTGTCAACATCCTGGACTGTCACCAAAAGGACCTACCTGAACAACACAGTGGGATACAGGAAGAGAAAGAACTTGAAAATATTCTTGTAGAGGAGACTAAGGAAGAAAAGCTTCCAGTGGTTTCTGAGGATGCCATTGAAATGCTAAGCAAAGAACAGCTAGGAAGTTCAAAATCTGTGGAGGAAGAACCTCTAACAAATACTGAAGCTGCTGAAGAATCAAAGCCGAGGCCTGTCTGTTTGGTGCCAAATCAAGATGAGGTTTTGAAGTCGATAGCACCTAAAACATCAGAATTTTCTCCCTCAAGACTTAACAAACCACATGTTAATAGACAAGCAAGCAAAATAGCACCAGTTCAGGAAAATGGTTTTCATTCTGCTAAGGAAGAGGTCCATATCCAAGACTTGAAATGCCACCAAGTGGCCCTTACTACTTTTTTGCACCAGGAGGACAAAAAAGAGAAAAATGCTCCCAGAAATGGAGAGTTATTCCACTGCATTTCAGAAAATGAGAATTCTCATCGATCTAAGAAGGACTTAGTTAAATCTCCTTTTGTATTCAGGCAGAGCCGAATCCCAGTTTTAGCACAAGAGATAGACTCAACGTCAGAGTCCTCTTCTCCTGTTTCAGCAAAGGAAAAGCTTCTTCTAAAAAAGGCCCATCAGACAGACTTGGTCAGACTACTTATGGAAAAGAGACAGCTAAAGTCTTTCCTTGGTGACCTCTCAAGTGCCTCTGATAAGTCACTGGAGGAAAAAGTGGCTGCTGCTCCGGTACCGTTTTCTGGGGATGATGTCTTATCCTCATTTTCTAGATTGACACTGGACTCTCATTTCAGCAAGCAGACAGAAGATAGCTCTTTATCTCCAAGCAGCCCTCAGTCCAGAAAAAGCAAGATTCCAAGGCCAGTGTCCTGGGCAACCACTGATCAAGTCACTAGTTCAAGTTCAGCTCAGATCTTTCCTCGGCCACCACCAGGAAAACACCCTACTAGAGCTGGAGTAGAAGCTAGGTAATGCAGAGAAAATAGAAATACGTTTTCAGGTTGAAAATGGATTTGAGATAGACTGCAGATACTATGTAGTATGTAATCCTATGGAAGTTCCATCCCTTATTTTTGTGAAAATGCTGGGCTTCAGTTCTCTGAGTAATCTTACATTGTTGGAGAATAATGAGAGGCTGTTACACAAGAATTAACCTGCTTCACCGTTAAACCTTGTACATCAAATAGATGTGTATTCAATAGTTTGAAACCTGTCAACCTGTAACTAAACCTTCACACTTTTTTTTAAAGTGAGGTCACTTTTCCGGAACTGTTGGTTATTTACAAACCCAGAGAAATCAATAGGATCTGTCATGCCCAGCCCCTTTGAAAATTAAACTCTTCTTATTGTAGAGATTTTAAGTATTCGAGTTTGGAGATCCCAGCCATCAGTATTCAGTTAGTTAGCTGTGCTCAGATCATAGTTAATTAAAACAACTAATTAAAGGAGGGCAGAGTGAATTCTAGAAGCACCCGTGTACCAATTCTGTATACAGACAACCACGATCTGGTTTCTTCACGGCCTACATTACCAGGATAAGGAGAATTTTGATACAGTAGTGCAAAATCCTCTGAAGGAAGTTCTGGTGTGCCTTGTCATCCCTTAAAATTGTGTATAGGAGTGTACTGATGATGTGCAGGAATGGATGTACCCCTCCGAAACAGAGGCGGTAAACACTGCACTTCAGTGCACTTCTTCCAGCACCACTAGGAAATGTCAGTTATCCTGAAAACGCTTAGGCTCTTTGTGTGGGTGAGCTTATGCAAATATAAATACTGTGTTGATTTGAACAACACAGAAGCCAAAACCTAGATCCAAACACCTCTACCTTATAGGAAAGCTCAGCTACGCGTCTGTTCCACAACGCAAGCTCATCTCTAGTTTCTAGTGATACTATGTTTCTATATTAATTTCAGTAAATAGATGGGAACAGAAATAATCTTTCTTCGTTTCTTCTTAAGGTTACGCAGATACAGAGTCCTAGGGAGTAGCAACTCGGACTCAGATCTTATCTCTCGTCTGGCTCAAATCCTACAGAATGGATCTCAAAGACCAAGGAGTTCTACCCAGTGTAAGAGTCCAGGATCTCCACATAGTCCAAAAACACCACCCAAAAGCCCTGTCATCCCCCGACGCAGTCCTAGTGCCTCCCCTAGGAGCTCTTCTTTACCCCGTACTGCCAGTTCTTCTCCATCCCGGGCTGGGAGACCCCATCATGATCAGAGGAGTTCATCCCCACATCTTGGGAGGAGTAAATCCCCTCCTAGCCATTCAGGCTCCTCATCTTCTAGGAGATCCTGCCAACAAGAGTACTGCTGCAACAAGCCAAGCAAGAATGGTCTGAAAGGATCTGTCAGTTCCTTCCACCATTCCCCAAACACTAAGACTCCCACGGGAAAGAGCAAATCAACCACGAAGCTTAGCAGATAGGAACTGGGCCTTGACAGGTATAAAGCCTCCTCCTAAATCTGATGCATGTTGTGTCTGTGTACTGTGTATTTAAAAAAATAATCAAAAAAACTATATTTAAAAAAAATGGTGTTGAATCTGTGCTTTTTAAAGAAAGTAAGCATCATAAACTATTCATGAGAAAGCATACTGTGTAAATAAGTGGCCAGGCATTGCCTAAGAGCAGGCAGCAAGCAGATCCGTGAGAGGGGAATTAGGGGCCAGGGTAAGCATGACTAGGTAGTCAAAGAGGTGCAATGTATTTAGAGTAAAAAATATCTTTAAGGTGAGTGTTTTAAAAGGTGATTTATTTCTATGTTTTAGTTTACCTAGCTAGAAGATTTGGCCTAATTATTTAAGGCCTTGCATACTCGAGTATGTAAGAAAACCTGAAATGTTATTTCCGAAATGACGTCACCACCTAGGAGAGAAGTACTGCTCAAGCATGTCTTTGCAGTTTTAAAAAAAAGCACACAGTTTAGAAGACAATGGTATTTCTACCTTACAAGTCTCTTCCATTTTGAGCTGCATCTTGTCTCCTATCTACCATGGCACAGATTTTTTACCTAATCATATCAAGGTATCATATACCTTGCCCCTTCTTGACACTGATGACATTTTAAAAATCAATATTTGCCAAGATGTTTTATAGCTATATTCTTTAGTAATTTGTTTAGTAATAATTGGGATCCAAGAAGCTAATTCACAGTTCTATATCATACACTTCTTTGGGAGTCATAGTGGAGTTCTTCAAACCACATTTGGTTAAATTTGGAAAAGCATTTATGTCTAGGAAATGAGACAAAGGAGATGTCTGCACTTCACTGAATGTTGCAGATTTACAATAAATTGCGATGTAACTTTGAAAATAAGTTAGAAAACAGAAGTACCTTTTTTCTTTTCCCCTTAACACAACTGCAAGAAGAACCCTTGTTACCTCTAGCTTTTGTTTTTTCATTGATTATGGATCACTTAAACCACTGATCTTACTGTGCAGAGCTGATTGATTACCAACCAAGATTACCTTTTTTGGTAATTTGTTTTATAAAAAAACTAAAAGATGAAATGTAGATGAGATTGTCTGCTTTGTGAACTTGGTAGGTTATAGGTGACAGAAATACACATAACACCCTTACAAAGTCTGGTTAAGAATATTACTTATCAAAGCAAAATATACAGAAAGCCATCTGAGGTATTTTTTATGTTGGATTCTTGTCATTCTTTTGTCCAAATGTGTTTTTGATAGCCAGGCTTTGTTATTTGCCAGTAAAGTCCGTTGTGTCTAATTCCTCCAGCTTTAGTAGTGACTTAATAATCTCTTGTGCTCTGCAGGATCTCTGTAGGGAATGTAACGGTACAGCACCTTTTGCTATATTCAGAAGAGAAGAGTGGGTCAGAATAGTAACACAAGAACACAAGCCTGAGAAAGATGCAGCCAGCTCTCCCTAATTATTCCTGTTGTGGGGACACTGGAGGCATAGGAGACTTGTCAGTTGCTGATCTGCTTGCTGTAGTCATTTGCCTCTCCAGCCAGCATCTGTGCTTTTTTATTTAACCTCTGCCAAATGAATACCTTTGGATTCAAAAGGGAATATTTTGTCTCTGAGCTAACACATTCTAATGCTGCATAACAGCTGCCCTGGAGCTGCACTGAATTTCACATGCTTTGTCAGACTACATTAATGGTTTTTTTTTTTTCTTTTCTTACTATGAATGTGTATATTGTGTCCCATACGTAATGTAGCACAGTGTGGAACCTTAATTTCATTCAGGTTTCAAGCACTATAGATGAATGCAATAGGTAGGGTCTACCTGCTTTTTCTGAAGAAACTGTACCATTGGAAAGTCCTGTTCCTTTGTATTATATTGTATAATAGGTGCTATACCAATAATTGCATGTTCTCATGGTAAATTATATAATATAAATATTTATATATATACATATATGTATATGCTTATATAAATTCATTCTCATTATTCATTTGTAATTTATGGACCACAAATAATTCTGTTAGTACCTGAATACTTTTGGCGTTACATCTTCTATTTCCCCCCAGAAATTTCTGGAATGCACAAATTCTAATAGCCTTTATACAAGATTGAAGGACTGCTGATTTCTCAACCAGCCAATGTTTTGTCTTGCAGCTTGCTTTTTTTCTTTATAATTTTGTGTGTGTATTTGCATATGGAAGAAGAACAGAGACTCAAAGGTATTTTTATTTTTTATTACAAATAGGGCTTGTGGTTACTCATTTTTGTTTCATAATGTGAGTTATTAATTGTCAATGAATACCTAACAAATGAATGTGAGAACAACAAATTTCATCTTTTCCTTCCTCTTTTCCTTATGTGTCCTTATGGTATACCATAAAGAGAATTTGGTCCCATTGTGGTATTTTTGCCCTGGGCAATGCTGGAATTATTTGTTAAAGCCATGTGGCAGCCTATGATTATTTTTCCTCTTCTTTCCCTTTTTTCTGAAAAGCATGTATTATGGTCTTGTAAGCTTATTCCTACATTAACATGGTCAGTTTTAATAGGTACCAGCTTTATGCGTCCTTGCCTGAAATGTTGAAGTCGAGGTGTTTATATTTTCTCTCCAGTGTAGCAGAATCCAGAAACAGGTGATCGCTTTGCAGATGAAAAAGCAAATAACACCCAAGGATTTTTTTTATGCTGTCTTCAAAATACAGACTTGTCCATTGCTACACATTGCTATGTAAAATAACTCAATGCTGTAGAAATTCACTTGTACTTGAACTACTTGCCAATGTAAAAATAGTAAACTATGCCAAAATGGAGAAAGAGCTACCAGTTGTGATTGATGACCCAGGCTTCTTTCAGTGCAGAAAAAGGTAAAAGGAGGACTGTATATCCCCAGTTGCTTTTTGCTGTGGATTCAACAGGATCTAGTGAGAAAATCATGAAGAATATGAACAGAGGAGTGATTGTGAATAACGTAGCTTGAACTACCTGCTCTTCTGGTGGTCTTTTATTGCTTGATATCCTCCTCCCAAAAGTTTACAGAATTGCTTACTATAGTCTAATGTAGCAATCAGTTAATGTAGTTAGGTAATGGTCAGCTGATCAACTAATACATAAATATTAGCTTAATATTTCTAGAAAGCCTGTATAATCATCAAGAACTCTGTAAGCTTCAATATTTGAACATGCGACTGACTGCATAAAAACGCCAGTGTATGTGTGTGTGGCCCTTGTGCAGAATGTGAATGAATGGTTTAAGGAGGGTTTTCTGCAACAAGTTTTCAGGGATGGGGAAGATTTTTTCTCCATTGTACAAAATAGTTACGGTTATTCTGCGTAGCACACAGCAGCTTACACCGGGATATTAGCTAGGAAAGAATATAATTCAAGGAGCTGTTGCTTTGTCCTCTTCAAGCTTCTATTTCTTTGGAGGGCAGTGCAGGGGAGCCATAGCATGTAGAAGATGCAGATGCTGCACACGCATTTCCTCTTTATGGTGTTTCCTGTATTGTGGCCAGCACTTTGGAGCATTCCTTAGAGAAATGGAGGCATCAAGCCTTTAAACTAAAACAGAACTTGAAAAGACTAAACATTTCACACAGACTTTTGTGCTGCAATATTGCATGCCATAATCAAAGTTGCAACCTCAAAAATTTACATTAATATTAATAAACCTCATTATTAATTACAAATGCCAATTCCTACTGAAGTAAAACCCTGTTAAAAGCAATAGGAGGTGTGGTACAGTAGAGCAACACTGGCAAGTTGTATGACGCTAGGCACCTATCTACTACTTGAGCAGGATCAGTAAGCATAGAAAATTTCGCTGCTCAAAGGCAGGAGGAATATGGGGTCTTAACTGCTAGTTGTTTACAATTATTCAGTAAGCAAACCCCTAAGGAGTGACATGGGGCATTGTTATAGCCACCAGCCACATCCTGTCTTGGGAAATCTGGATGTATTCTTGCCTTGAAGTCTGCACGTTTGAGATCAAGCTTTCTCGCATACCTCAGTAAACAGTCTTGATGTAGAGGGAAGGATCTGGTCCTACGTATTTAAAAAGACCTTGAAATATTTTTCACCTGAAAAAGACTTGCAAGAGCTCTATCATTTACAATTTGTAGTATTACAGTATTAACTATAGCTGGGAAAACACACAATTTTGATTTTATAAATACGCATTTGTACATAAGTGAATCTATATATACACTTATATAGATACTGTATATTATATAGAGACATATATACATACATACATATATGTGTGTATATACATATAGACAGGAACAGTCTCAGCTATTGCATCCTGTTCACTGTAATTAATTTGACAGAGTGAGCCGAGGCCTGTTGTGCTTTGACTTATCTGATCTCCTCTTCATCTACCATAATTTTGCTGTGCCCTCATTCTGATTCTGTATCTTTTCCATATTACAGGGCCTGATCCTATAGTCCTACTTGGGCAAAACTTCCCGTAAGTCCTTCTTATTGCAGTAACATTTATGCAATGGTTGACTGTAACGCTTCCAAAAAAATATGGTCTTTTTCTCTTTGATGAGAATGTAGACAAAGCCAGACTTACAGTACAGGCTCTTTCCTGTAAACAGAATTTTTCCATAATGAATTGGACATTTTTGTGGAACACTGAGAGGCATAAATTCTGGTAAGAAGAAAATGATTATTCCAATTTTTTTAAGAGTCTAATGGCAAACTAGGGATACGTGCTTCAAATTTTTATATGTACATTAAATGAGGGAGGAATCTTCTGAAAAGGAAGAGGAGAATAAGAGAGAGCTCAAAGTCAAATTGGTTTCTCATTATAGGCCTATAATATATTGATCTTAATTTTTTCATGCAGGACTGATCCTGTGAGGTGATGAGAGCCATGCCTGTCTTGTCAATTCCAGTAAGCAAGGGGCTGCTTAGGTGTCTTAGGTTAACGCCGTGATTCCCTGTGGTGCATTCTGTCTGTGCATTTCTGCTATAAGGAGTGCTCAGAGCACTGTCAGCTATATAAATAAAAGCCTTGAAATTATCCATTATTCCTTTCTTCATCTCATCAAAGCTTTGGATGCTCGTTCCTATTTCTGAAACTTGTGGAACAGTGGATAATATTTTCATTCTACTTTTAGCTAATCAAGTGGGCAGTGAACTGTTTTGTTTGCTGTTTTGCTTTTGGCTCAAATGTCGTTGGTTGCAATTACTGCAATTTTCAGTAACCAGTAACGCTGGTAAAAGGAAGCAAGGTTCAGCATTTTGACTACATGCAATACGTAGGCATAGGTCGTACATTTCTTAGTTAATACATGCAAACTGCATAAACGCACACCTCACACAAGAATACCTCAGCTATCTGCTTGAAGCTAGTCTTCCCTACATAGAACATTTGTAAAAGATAAAAGTCAACCTGGATTGTGTAGTAATTGTTTGAAATTAGCTTAAGATACTGTCAAATCCTGGAAAGTTTCATCACTCATTTTCCTCTAGTTTAAATAATCAAGCTTATAAATATTAACCTTTGAGGTTTGGGGTTTTTTTAAGGAAAAAATGCATAGGAGTGTATTGTTTTCAAGTGTAGTGTATTAACTTGGCAATTACTCTAGCCATCCAGGTTTGAATGTGTAGGCTGATTTTACTCTCCATTGTTGGTAACACATTGTCTCTTAACAGTAACACTGACAAACCCAAATGTTAGCATATGTTATTTATGTATTTTGCTTCTGTACATGAAGAGCTTAGATCCTTAGGAATTCTTGCTGCTCTTGTGCAGGTGAAACTTTCATTAAAATCAGCATAGGGTCTTGTTTTGTTGAGTTCTTTCCCCCTATTTAGGGACTGAAGGAATAAATGCACTCTATAAATATCATATTTGTAGTTGCTGCATTTTAAATTGGAAAATACTTATTTTTTAATACTATTATAACATGACATGCCTTTTGATCTTCACTTTTCTGTAAGAATTATTGCTGAGAGCCAGCTTTGGCCAAGAGTACAAAGTGGTTTCTTCTAAAACAGTACCACAAGTTGGCTACTCATATGAGGTCTTGACCATCCACAACTGTCTGTGGGAATTCAGCTGGAATTAATTTGAGCTACAGATGTTTGTTTCCTTTCGAGATCACTTGATCTTTGACCTAACTGTTATATAAAGATCCTATAATAACAGCAGACCAGCTTGCTCCAAAAGATACAGTATAATTAGATTCCTAGCATCAAATTCTTTTAAACCTGTATCTCCTGTGTGGCAGACAAGGTCATAAAAGTTTGACACAAGGTGAGGTGGGATTTTTTTGGCTCTTTCACATCTTTTTCCTCTGACTTGAGATCTGGATTGGTTCCCTAGCAGCCTTCTCTGCATCCTGTTTACTTTCCTTGGCTAGAAAGCAAGATTTGAAATTCTTCCCCAACTTCTAACTTTCTTTCTATAGAGTCAGCCCAGAGACGAGTTGCAGTGCTTATGCTAACAGATGTCAATTTTCAAATGCTGTCTTATAAATATCCAAACTAGTAAATTAAGGAAATCACCAGCAATGCCTTCAGACAAGTACTGACTTTCTGAAGCTGACAACCAATGGCTGCTCATCTAAAATCTCTGGGCAATACCACAAAGAAGGAAATCTGTGTATTAATTAAAATAGAATGTTGTCATCCCATAAGAAATTAAGTACTCAATAGTAAAATCTGCAGCATGATTAAATTAAGTGGGAAGTAGTTCCAAGATTGTTTGTTACCATTGAGGAAGACAAATACTGAGTCCTTCAAATTCTCTTGCTCAGTAATTGCGGTTCCCTTCCCCTCCTTGGAAATCTCCTAAGCTGTTCTATTCCTTTTAAGTTTGCTCAGGCACCCAAGAACATAAAGAGTTAAGCCCTTGTAATGGTCATTTGTACATAAAGTTGTAATTATTTATTTTCTCATTTGTACCATATCAAGGCTTTGTACAATGTTTTAAGTTTTGTTTTCAAATTATTTTGTATTTTATTTTTATAAACCGGTTCTAAATAAAATATTCATTCAGCATGCAAAACTTGAATTTGTGATTGTGTTTGTGTAATGACTTAATTATTGACAAAGCTTCAATTGAATTTTTTTTCAGTATTTTTTACTATTGTAACCCTGTACTTTAAATGGAGAAAGTGCTTTGACAGTGATTTTTTTTTTTTTCTGTTGGAAGAAAGCAAAAAGCAAGTGTCTGTTCGTACTACTGCAACATGAGTCAGATGTTCATATTGCATGATTGGATTAATGGAAGTTTTACTGATTTAGTAGGTTCACGTGTTATACATTAATAAGAAAAGAAAAACTCAAACAGCCTCCTCAGAAACCTTCCTGTCTATTTGCTCTTGCTCTTATCCATATTGTCTGTATTCAGCCAAACAATAAATGATTGCCACACCCACCCAGATCAGATCAGTTTTAGTAACAATATAGAGGATTCCAGCCTTGTCATTCTGAAAAGCTAGATACTTCTTTTTTTCTTCTTTTTTTTTTCCTTCAAAACCGTAATTTCTTACTTAGTCAGAGGGCACTGTAATTGATTTATTTGGAGATGATCAGCTTGTCTGGAGCTTTGACAGCCTGTTGAGGAGACCTGTCTCACCCTCTGTACAATACACTTAAGTGGCAGATAGCAGAGAAATGAATGAATGGAAGTTGTTACTGAATCTCAGCAGTTTGTGCTATCTAGAAATGCAGTGTTAAACTAACAGTTCTCTAGATTCCTCCAAGATCCTTTCATTTCTCTTTCTAGTAAAACTAGGTAGAAGTAGACTACAGGATCATCACAATTTGTATTTGTGGTTTATGTGCCTGCATGTCTCAGTCCTTGTATGCTGTGGGAAACACTGCCTGCTCTTTGCACAGCAGAACAAGTCCAGAAGAATTGGAGAAAATTCCCTGGATCTCTTTCTTGGAATTATCACTGTTACGTCCTGTATGTGAGGCAAATTAAAAGCCAGCTCTGCCCCTGTTCAGATCATTGGCAGTATTTTCGTTAAGCTTCATGACCAAGAGATTAGCTCTTGTCATTTATATAAAATAGTTCAAATTGCTTCACGTGACAGAAAACGAATTGGAAATTCATTTACTCGGTAACATTCCAAGAAAATGATATTTTATCTTCTATTAAGAGCAGCCAGAAATTTAATGGCATGCTTCTGGACGGTATGTGCTTTTGGTGCTCCCAACAGAACCATCGTTTCATCACAGAAAGGGTGCATAAAGAAATAGCAAGCCAGCTGTATTAATTTGAAGATGAAAATAACAAATTTGCACACTCTGTACTGGACACACGTAGCTCAGTATCTTTTCTTGTTTACAATAGTCTGTAAATTTGGATTATACCAGAAATGGAACAGTGGTTTTGATCTGGCTGTAGTATACCTTAGCAGTACAACTGACAGAGTGGGAAAGAAGCAAGATTGGAACAAAGACACTGTGGCAGATCAGTGTTGAGGTCTGGTAGTTGTCTGACCACCAATGTGTCTTAGCATTGCCTGGCTTATCATTTTCATTCATGCAGGAGATCCAGTCTGCTCGCTCTGCTCTTAGGATCTCGGTGCACTTCTCCGCACTTGGACTGTAGCTCCTCTCATTTAAATTTGTACTCGAACACGAGAAAGCCATGTAGTGCACACAAGCCAGCTCTCCCTAGAAACGCTGTGGCAAGTGAAATTCAAGAATTAATAACTGGAGAAACAGATGAAACATTGAAAGAATGTCAGACAATTAAGAACTGGCTATCGCAACCTGGACAAGCTGAAACCGCTGCCCAGAAGGAACAGGTAAACTTTAGATTACATTTTGCTAATCTACCTGGAATGTCACGATAGCATTGACTGGCTTCTTTGTCCATGAGAACAAAATAGAAATGAAGGGTACCTTCTTCGGTTACAGAAAACACTGCTTGAGAGCCATCCATACTAAAGGAGAAATAGAAATGCTTCCAATGGGGTAGTTTGGAAAGTTTCTAACAAGTTTCTAACAACATAGACTCGAAAATCAGACTTAGAAGGATTAGTTTCCCATTTTTCAAACCAGCAATTTATAAATAAGACAGTGATACACATCACCCACACTTTAACTACCCCTTCTCCTTCTTTTTCCTTGCATATATAGTTAAGAGAGATTTCATTCATCTCTGATAGGTGAAAATGAAAGCTGCATAAACTATGCAGGACCCTTTGTTCTGTCAGGAGTGAAGTCAGACCCTGCCTTCTGCAATTTGTTTAACGGTAAGTCTAACTTTCATTTCATGTAAAACAATACCAAAACTTTTTTGCTCTCTGTATTTCAAATGTTGTGGTACTGATTCCATAAGGCTTGCAAAATCTCTTGAAGTTACAGCCTGCTTATAAACCATGTGGGGAAAAATTATTCCATGTCAAAACCAGGCATTGCTCATCAATTACTATTTTTTTTCTGGATTTCTGTTTTAATCATGTGACAAGAAAGAGTCTACCCTGTTAGTGCAGTAAAGCAAAATGCCTCTGAGGAGAAGGTGCATTTGACAAGCTGGGAATGAACAACAGCCAGGTGGAGCAATGCTGTATGAATTGAGGAGTACAGTCAGGAATCAACAGCTCAGTCCTAAACCATTCCTACAGTTAAGCAGGTATGACAAACTCTTCCTGCCATGCTTTGCACAGCTAAGACTTCAAAAAAAAAAAAATCATACCAAACACAACCAACCAACAACCACCAAGCAAACACCCTCAACATTATAATTATTAGAAAAAGCAAGTACATAAAAACCCCAACTACTTCTGATGTTTGTTTAATCAAAAACCTAAGCAACTTGTGTAAGACAGCTGCTGCTGGTCAGTAACTATAATGTTACTTTTTAACCCCACTCTCATGCCTTTTATTTTTCAAAAGGTCACATTAAACAAAGGAGGATACAGACAAGAGTCTTAATGAAAATAAATCTGTTTGTTTGTTTTTTAAGAGAGTACCAGGATAAAGAGAACAGAAGAAAATTATCAGCCAACTGCAACAGAGTTAACAAACAGGAGACCGGTAACTAGTGTTTAATACCACCTATTAGTGAAATGTTTCCCACTGGGAAAAACACGGGAGGCAAGTCCACATCGCTCCTTCAAAGTCACAAGCCGGAGCAGAACATACAACAGCACCTAACACCACAGTCACTTTACATATATTCAAGTTTTTACACATCTGCAAAGCAGAAGTAGTAGCAGCCATTTGGATGTTCTTTCTTAATGGTTCTCAGGGGGGGCCTAGGAAACTCAGAAGGACCTGGTTCTTGCGACACGGAGCTGGAGCTGCAGCTGCTGCTTCTGCTGCTGCCTCCAGCCACCTGTGCTCTACCTCTGTCCTCTGTGGGGGAGACCTGGGGGGAACCCGGGCTCAGGTACCCAGCTGTGGTCTGAGTAGAGGTGGTGGCATATGTGGTTGGGCCAGTGTTGCTTTTCACATAGACGTTTTTAATAGCAACAAGTGTATGTGCCATGATGCTGAGGCTGTTACTCAGATCTTGCATGCCTTGCTGCAGCAGCCGAAGATTGTGGTTGACACTGTCAAAGCCAGACTGGATCACCTGCATCTGCGTCTGCTGAATCTGCACTAGGTCCTCTTCAGTTATTTCATTTTGGTCTGCCTGGGACCTGCCTTTTGTTTTGGCTTTTACTTTCCCCGAGGAACCACCACCTGATGTCCCCAGAAAAGGTAGTTGTTCTTGGCTAGGTGGAACCACCGCCATGTCCTCAGAGCTTTCTTCTGGCTCTACCACCTTCACTACTATTTCTTCTTTGAGGTTCATCTTCTCAAGAGTGGATTGATGAGATGGGCCAGGATTGTCATTAAACCCTAGAGGTGATGGGGGGAAAGGAAAAGCAGAGGAGAGTCAGTGAGCAACTTCATTACCTCAGTGGTCAGTGACACATGTCAACCACTAAGTGCTAACATTAGTTCTTGAACCAAGACTCTACACCTTGCACCACATTATCTTTGATGTTTTTACAATACACATTACCTCAACAGGTGGGAAGAAAACCACAGAGATGCACTCAGCAGTTAACCATATATTTGCATACTACAGATCTCTCTCTTACCAGCCTCACCACAGAAGCTGAGTTTTAGGTTCCAAGAGACAAAGTTCATTGTAAGCTCATTTCATGCTCTATCTACCGTGCACACAGTAACCAGTAACAGCATTGCCGAAACACTTTGGTTGCAAGATATCCCTTGGTATCGAAGGTGATCGTTTCAGTGCACTAATGCGACGTCTCTCCAGTGCATACAAAGTTTGTACTCGCAGCACTTTGTGCTGCCTAGAACGGCACGCTGGGGTGGCTTGTCGCGTTTGCAAGAATAAGCAAGCACTACAGAGGTGAGCACAGGGGGCTGGGTCTAACGCCTCACAGACAGGCATCTACTAGGAGACAGGATGCACTCTCGGGTGCTGCTTTGGCGCACTTTTGACCTGCAGCACGAAACCTGCCATGTCTGCGTGTATATCTGAACATGTATATATATCTATATCTATTTTTTACATTCCCAAGGAGGGAAGGCACTGACCCAAACCAGACGGTTTCAAGCGGGGCTGCACCCTCAGCCGCCGGCGGGCACGCAGCGAGCGGGGAGCCCGGTCAGCGCCGGTCCGCCGCCGGAGCCGAGGAACCGGGGGCACCCGCGGCGGGGGGACGCCGGGCAGGGAGGTGGAGGGTGGCGGGGGCTCGGTCCGGCACTCACCCATCTCCCCCACGACGGCGCCGGGCAGCTCCAGCGTGTCGATGCCGCCCACGATGGGCACGGCCTCGGCGGGCAGCAGGGAGCCGTAGGGGCGGCGGTGGTGGAGGTGGCGGCGGCCGGGCGGCGCGGCGGCGGGCGGCATCTCCTCGGGGGCCAGGAGGAGGCCGAGGGGGGGGGCGGCGGCGGCGGCGGCGGGGCCCGGCGGCCCGCAGCCCTGCGAGAGGCGGCAGAGCTTGCTGCGGTCGCGGCGCTTCAGGTCCCGCCAGCGCTTCTTCAGGTCCTCCACGTCGCGGGGGCAGGCGGCCACCGGGTTCACCTTGTGCCGGATCAGCTCCCACACCTTCCGCTTCTGCCCCGGGGAGGCGCGGCCCGGCCCCGCCGCGAACAGCAGCTGTTCGTGCTTCAGCACCTGCTCGATCAGCACCTCCGTCTCCGCCTCGTTGAAGTTCGCCTTGCGCCGCTTGGGCGAGTCCTCGGCCATCCTCCGCCGCGGGGGGCCGGGGCCGGGGCCCGGCGGGCGGGCGGGCGCGGAGCCGCGGGGGGCGCCCCTGCCCTTTCCCCCGCCCCGGCCCGCGGGCACCGCCGCCGCCGCCGCTAGGCCGGGCCCCGAGCCCTGCTAGGGAA
>WHYT01017476.1:192499-217504 GCA_009806455.1 Tetrax tetrax | reverse complement strand
GGCTCCGGCACGGTCCCGGCCACCGCCCAGCTGAGGTAACGCGCGGCGGCTCGCCCGCCCGCCCGCTCTCCCCTCCCTCCCGCAGCCGCCTGGCCCCGGTGGGGCTGGGCCTGCCGCCGCGCCACCCCTCCAGCTGCCGCCGCGGGCCGGGGCCTTTGGGAAAGTTTGTCCGCCCCCCCCGCCGCTGTGAGGGGCGAAGCCCGCGTGGGTCAAACCGGGGTCCCGGTCAGGGGCCCGTCTGGGGCCGGGAACTGGGGCCGAGCCCCATCTGTACCAGCCGGCGGCACCGCCCCCGCCGCGGGCGGGCTCTGAGCAGAGCGGCGGGAAGGCGAGGCCGGCGGCGGGGAGCTGCCACCGGGAGCTGCTCGGCGGGAGCAGCGCCTTGGCGGCGGCGTGAGAACCGTTAAAATCCGCAGGGCTGAGCCCGCCGGGAGCCTCAGCGGTTGCGGCCTCCGGCGGGCGGTGGCGCCGCGGGGTTCCGGGGCTGAGGCGGCCGCGGGGCGGGGGCCGGGCGGCGGGGGGCGGCCCTGCGGTCGCTGGCGCGGGAAGCGTGGCGCGCAGGCGGTGCCCGGGTGCCCTGGCTCTCTTGTGCCGGCAGAGGGAGGGGAGGGTTGGGGAGGGGAGGGCCGGTGGTGTCCGGAGGAAAGGCGGGGGCTGACGCCTCCTGCGCCCGTGGCCGGGAAAGTAACGGTGAGAGACGGACGGAGCTGTCCCCTGCCCCGCCAGCGCCCGAGCCCGGGGCCTGGCGCTCCGAGGCACGGCTGCGGTCCGGGGGCTCGGGGCCTGCCTCTGCGCCAACGCCGCTGCCCCTCCCGACTGGGTGCTCGTCCCGCCCGTGCGTGGGGGATCTGTCAGGGCTGGGAGCGGGGTTCTTGCTGGGTTTGAGTAGGCTGAGGCTTTGTAGTGGGGTATGGCTGGAAAACTTGGGTTTCTGTGGTAATAAAAGCATTTGTAACCATAGGTGGACAATGAGCGCTGATATTTTGCTGATCGTGTAGAGAAACAATTTGTATTTGAAGCATTTTCTGCCCGAGCCCCTCAGCGTGCATTAACCCAGTATTAATTAAAATCAAAACTCGCTGCTGTCACTCACGTGAGTTAGTCAAGTATCACTGTCATCCTAAACTCGAGCAGTTCAGCATAAGAAAGCAAGTGGGAAGCTTGCAGCTGGCAGCTGTTGACAGGTTGCTGTTATTTGGCTGTGGAGGAACCAAACCTCTGTTAACATGCACAGAGAAAGATCAGTGCAAGCAGGTTGTGCTCTGAAAAGTTGGATAAACTACCTGACCGTGTGCATAATACAGACTGTAACTGTCTTTGTGTTAGAGTGCTGATGCCGTGAGTCTTGGCTGCTTGGCTTGTTATCCGTGTTGTGTTCGGGTCTCGTGCTTCTCCAGGAAGCTGAATTGGTTTTACACTTTCAAATAGGAGTTTCAGCATTGGTGTCAAGGGTTGTAGGAGTCCAGTCATAGCCATGCTTTCACTGCCCTCTTGACTTTTCATCTAGTGTAAACGAGCAGGAATATGTGTGCAATGATTTTAATATTAGTAAGGAATATGTTGCTGCTTGTGAGAGCTTCTGTTGTTGCACGTGTTGCTGAATCCCATTGAGAAGAAACAGAAACTTGATGCAGTGTTAGGAACAAAAGAAATTTTACGCAATGTACAAAACTTTGAACTGTGCATGTAACGTGAAGTCTTCTTTGGCTTTATACTTGTAAGACCACCATCACCTGTTTAGATTTTAAATGTGTTGTGTTTGTGGTGGGGTTTTTTTTGTTTGTTTAAGTTTATAAAGTATAAAGTTCATGTACCTTAAAGTTGCAGTCTCTGTTTAGGCCTCTGTGAGGTCTGAAGGGAGCAAAATTATTTAATTGCAATGGAAGAGCAGCTTTGGTCTTGTATTTGGCACTGCAGGATTCAAAGTGCTTCAACAGTTGCTGTTACAGCACCCCTCTGTGGAAGCAGCTGTCATTCATTGACACATAGAGGACAGAGAAGTTGTAGATTTAAAAATTTTCTGTTAGAATTAGCTGCTTCAGTATCAATGTTTTTGAAATGCTGGACTTAAGGGTGCCAGTTGCTCCAAATTCTCCCTGGCCATAGCTTCAGTAAGTATTACTGCTGTTTCCATGGAACAGTTCTACTGTTTCCCAGGCAGAGACCAAAGTGAATTACTCCATCTGAAAACTTCTGCCAAAATGGCTTGTGTGGAGGCTGAGTTCCAGATCTATGACCATTACTAAGTTAACTTGAATTTCAGTGTCCTGCTTTAACAAGTCATTTTGGTTTTTATTGTGTATTGCAATCCCAAATGGAAAGAAAGAAGTGGATAGCATCTTTATATTAATGCTTTGTCCTTTTCCCTTGTAGGAGAACCACATCCATGACAAGCTAGTGTCTCTTAGTTTGCTTCAGAAAGACTTTGTACCTTTTCTGCTAAATTTTTTAAGGGAGCAGACCAGCCAGATCCTGACTAATGGACCGTCTACTCCTGCTAAAACTCCTAATTCCAAGGCCCATGGGAGCCAAAGGACAGGATCAGAAAGGAGGGCAGGCCACACAACCAGCAGCCGAGTGCAGCTCTTTTCCCAAAGAACTTCGGTGACCACCTGCAGCACAGATACCAGCTTTTCTCCTGCTGTGGCATCCAGTGGCTCCTCTTCTTTTTCTGGCTCCAGCCTGTCTAGCCCTTGTGGTGACTTCCCTAGCATGGTCTCCAGTAGCAGCCCGAGCTTTGGGTACAGCCCTGTGCTTAGCCACGGTGAGAAGCGGTCATCTCAGAAGGCCAGCTTGGGGAACTTCCTTACAGCCACGCCTGAAACCCTGTCAGCGCGACGAGGCCGAAGGAAAGGCAGCAACTCAGTCAGTGCCTCTGGCCGGCAGGTAGCTCGGGATCTGGGGCGTTCCCTTGCTGAAGAGGAGGATGGAAAGAATGATGGTGTGTCATGGAGTGGAGGGAGAAGGAAGCGGAGTGAAGTGCCTCTTGTTGCTGCCAGGTCCCCACCCAGCCAGCTAAATCTTAACAACTTGGAGGAGTTTCCACCCATGAGTGCTGCCTCTGGCTGGACAAAGTAAGAGCATGTCTGCCTTGCTGTCTGATTCGCGTTGTGCTGCAGGTTACTGTTCTTTGACTAGCTCATCCTGTTGCATGTTTCCAGATGCAGAAGAGGCTGTAATAAACAATACCTAGGGGCTGGCTTCTGGGCTCCTTGGTCAGAACTGTTTTATTACAGTTGCCATATAGAGGAATGTTGCTTCGATGGGTAGTCAGGTTTCCACTCTGTGAACTCGCAGACACATCTCTAGCCTCTCACTGGTGATGTTGCCTGCAGCTTACCGATGCGCAGACCAGCTGATACGAAGCCGAGCACATCTTTGTCCTTATATGTTCTAACAAGTCAGCATTGTCTTGGCTCTTCACATTTCTCATTTAAAACAATAGCAATTGCTAATGAAGAGCAGTCCTGGAAGGCTCTTCGGCTTTACTGACGCTAGCAAAAAAGCTTTCAGGTTGACATTCTGTGGCTGCTGGTAACAGATGTTAGTCTGCAGCTTCGTACGTTTTGTGTGGTCATGGACAAAACAGCTAGCTGATGCCTGTGTTCTCCTTGGTCTGAGCAAGTCCTGGTCTCCCTGGTGACTTTGGCTTAGCTTCTGAGCAGCTGTTTGTTTTGTGGTTGCCTCAGTCCTTTTTTCTTTCTCTTTGAGATTTTACTCTTTAAAATCCTCATTACCAAGTATAAGGCTTTTGTGTCAGCCTGTTTGCTCCATAAATCAGGCACTGGTCTCTGAAGGTGGGACTTTCTAGTTGGACATGAAAAATTCCAGCTAAAAATTGATAGGTCCATGGGTCTGTACAGCAGATCCAGATACTGGACCTGGATGATGCTTTGGCCAAGGGGGATAAGATCTGTTTCCAACATAGACAGTAACTCTCTCAAGACGTTGCACTATGCCCAACTAGGGAAAAGAGTGAGGAAAGAGGTCACAGAGTGTTTGGAAGCCAACACTATTGCAATTTTGAGAACACCGTAGCAATTAATATGTAGCAACCAACATTTCCTTGAGAAGTGTAATGCATTATTTTCCTGTATCTCATTTCCAGTATGTTTCTTACTGCATTATAGAGCCTCTTCCTGAAAGACAAATTTAGGTAGTTTATGCAGGAAGGATAGATTTCCCTGAACTTAAAGGGCCTATGGTACCTCAGGAGCCTGGACTCCTACTGATAGACAATAGCAGCCTGATTGTTTTTGTTTTTGTTTTTGTTTTTTTCCTCATGGTCCGTATTAGAAACTGCTGGTGAATTTGTTTCTTACTGAAATGAAGCATATCCTGTCTTCTCAAATTAGAAATGTTGGGAGGAGTTGTGTGGCACTGTGTTGTTTGTTCTGTGGCTCGATGATTGATAATTAATTTTGCAGCAAGGGTCAGTAGGCTGTTTTTATCAGTGTCTAGCTCTGTGACATTTTATTCAGTGACCAGAACAAAGTCAGCAACTATACATACAATTTAGAAATTAAATATCCTGACTTCATATCCATTTTAGTATTAGGCTCTTCTGGAAGAGTTGTATACGTGTCTGTCTTGAGACCTAACATTTTCCTGTTGTTTAATTGGTTTTGGTGCTATCACTTCTCACTTTTTCAGCAAAAGCAAACCATCAAGGCGAATCAACCCAACTCCTGTAAGTGCTGAGCGCCCCCTCTCAAAACCAAAGATGTGCTTCACTTCTACGCCTGTCAGCCAGTCTCCAGCTGCTCGGTTTTCGTCTGCTTCAAGTCCTGAGGCCTTTACCACTGTCCAGGAAGGAAACCTTACATCTGTGATAAGCAACAGCCTTCAAGAGGAGAGGGAGATGCTGAAGAAAGAACGGTACAGTCTGAGCAGGGTGGTCATAGGCTTGCATTGATTCTTAATTCTCTGCCTTAAGTTGGTACCAGTAGCAGAGTAGAGATGACCAGAAGAATATCCAGAACAGATATAGGTGACCTTAAACTATAATTTGCCTAAAACCAAGTGTGACTCTGGTATCAGACTAGGATATTAATGCAGCTAGCTCCTGTTTGTAATTTCAGAGGTGTGCTGACTCTGGAACAATGACCCTCAGTTTAGTCAGTCCTCACTGCTTTTGTAAGACTGCCTCTTCATGGGCTTGCATACCTGGCTGTCTCCTGTGCAGCTTTCCTTAGATTGCAGAGGTGAAGTGAGTGGGTTTGAGCTGCTGTAATTAAACTGTGTTGAAGATTGTGCCTGTGGTGGAAGGTATGGTCTGGTTTGAAGAAAATGAGTTAATGATGTAAATGTGGGGAAAATATTAATGGTTTTACAAGGTAGGCAGACTAACGTAAGCTTGCAGTTAGAAAAAGAAACAGGACGTGGGTAATGTGAGATTCAGTTCTAAAAGTTACTACTGCAGTTATCTATTGAAAATTGTGTGATGGGAGGTGAGGTGAATTCTAATTTTGATTCTGCTGATCAGTTACTGTCTGGCTTTCATCCTCTGTAAAATGATAAAACTGTTAGTCTGTGAGGATTGATACTTCAGAAAAAAAAAGAGCACAGTGGTAGAGAAACAATTGTTTATAATTGCTGACGGAACTGTTGCTGTTCTTTGTAGATTTTGTTCTTGGGGAAACTTTTCAGGACATGTGAGTGGAATTCTCTTTCTGCTAAGCCTTGCAGTTCACTTCAGTGGGTCACGAACTGGCTAAAGCAGACCCAGTAGAGTCTCATGAGTTACTGTTAGTACTGGACCTGTAACAGAACTGCTCAGGATACAAATCTGCCTCTCTGCACTTCAGTGAAGCACCTATTCCCGTCTGAATTCTACCTGAAATGTTCCAGTAATGTGTATAAACTACAGTTGGTGGAATAGCAGTATGTGGGCTGGATCTTGCCCATGAGGTGATCATGCTTGAGAGCTGGGAGCTGCTGTTGTGTCCTCAGTAGTGGTGAAGTGAGGTACAAAACTAACACAGCCCCCAGCCAACTGGGTCACTTTGAGCAAGGGCAAAAGGTGAAATTCATGCTGAGGTAGATAACAATGCTGAGGCAGAAGTGAAGCAGAGTCTAACCACATTACTACATGTGGTAGGAGGTGGCATGATGTTCCAAGTGTGGATTTTCCATTGGGATCTTTAACAGTCATTTGATATTGCTATTACTAGCTTTTTTCCCCTGCTTCTCATGTGTCGTACATATGACACTCTGCTGCTGCATTTTGGATGGCCTCTGTAGGTATATATGTGTGTGTGTGTATGTTTTTTTTTTATTTTTATTTCTTTTACAATATCTGTGTATTTAACCGAGTCATCATTGTTGATTTAGAATCCAGCAATTAAAGTAGTTTGTTCCGTCTGTCGTTTAAGTTGTCAGATTGGGATTTCATCAGCTGTTGCATTGCCTTTCCACTTAGTGGTATTGGATCTTTTCCAGGCATCGTTAGCTTTCAAATATATCTGAAGGTATGGATGTAGACCTTATTTTCACAGATTTTGTAGTGTCTAGCTGTCAAAAATTGTACATGCATAAATTTTTTTTTTTAGGACTTGGTGTCTAACAGATTCCATGTCCTTAACAAATATCAGTTTAGATGAGAAGCAATAACATAGGTTAGTTAGATGAGTTGAAATTTGAATGTGATTCTTTTGAGTCTTTTGATTGTTAGCCCCAAGATCCTTTCTCAGTAAGGGAAAGATGAGTTAAATTACTGTCATGCTAAAAGCAGCTTTAGACAGTGTAAATGATATGGTTAGTTATTGCAGGAATTCCTTCATGCTAGGCTGCGAGAGAAACACTTCTTCTGGCCATGTGGCTGCTGTGTGTCATCTTCTGTCACCTGGTATGTTGCTGCTCTTGAATTTCAGATGCAAATTGCTGCACCAGGCGTCTTCTCCTGCAGGGATGTCTCTTGATCCTGGTACTCCTACTAAGCCTAGCTACACTCGCAGTGCTAGCCTTCCTGCTGAAAGCCATCTGGTGACCTGTGCAAATCCTACTAAGGTTTCCTGCAAGAAACAGTTGGAGTGTCTGGCACAGCTCTATTCATCGTGTATAGCAGGTGAAGACCCAGAGATGTGAGACTGACCTTTCTTTGAGCTTTGAACTTGCATGTGGGTTGTGAGGGGAAGGTAGATGAGAAGTGAAAGTTGTGGGACAGTTACAGTGTACAGCCAAATAACATCTGGAAAAATGAACTAAGCCAACACAGTTACTAAAATAAATAGATACTAGGTAAAAGTTTAGGGAAGGAGATAAACCTGATGCAATACTCTGAGCTGCAGTAGGCTGAAGTTGTATGGCTGTATCTGAAACTGGACCCATCCCTAACACATCTTTCTTGTAATTTCTGTATCGATTTACACTCTGGTTGTGTGTGGGGAAAGAGTTCTTTGTTGACTGTGCCGTAGAACAGGTGTCTATCTTTTTACCTTCATTTATTAAAGCAGATCAATACTCAATATCCACCTCTAGTATCTCATTTCCTCTCTTCCAGAAAACCTGGTACCAAATATTTTTCTGGAGGTCTTTTTTGTTCTGCAGCTGTTAACATCTAAAGGCACTTCTACTGCAGAAGATGGAGATAGTGACGTTGAAGCCAATGAAAGAAATGAAGGTGAGCAATAGTATTGTGGGGAAAGAATGCTACCTCTGTGAAATGATAACGTGAGATAGAGTAGTTGCCTTTAGTTTGGGCAGGTTGTCTTAAATTCCATAAAAGTGCCTTATTGCCACTGTGGGACTCATCTGAAATGCTGACAAAAATCATGCATGTCTGGGAAGTGCTTCCGCAATATAGTAGAGCAGGGTTGCTAGATAATGTTTGAATCTAGTTTTCTGCTATTGTGTGAGATTCACTGTAGCTACTTGTTAACACTGACTTTCAGAGAGAAGGATGGGTATGCTAAAGCCTCTCCACTGGTCCTTGCAACTCAAAAGTGTTGTTGATCTGCTATGTGTTTCTTAAATTTAATGTTGGGTTATGAGTGCACAGGATCCATCCATGTAGTTGCATAATTGTTGCATTTGGGTTTTTTTGGCAAATTCAGACTTAAGCTTTATGCAGTTAGTACTTTCATAGGGATATAAAAAACAAAAGAGTGGCTTTAAGATGAGACACACCTATTCTTTAGATGCCCCGATTTTATTGACCTTTGTTTTGCCACTTGCTGATTCTTAGAGCTGAGATGAGGAACACAAAGTCTCCAGCTACAGGAACACCAGCTGATGACTGGTTGCAGTTGGTCTGCTTTTTGTCCTGGCTCTGCCTACTGTTGGACAGAACATTGAGAAGAACCTTTCATTTCCTGTACACCATTAAACAATTCAGTTGCCTTTAGTGTAGGAAGGATAGGGATGGGAGGATTTGTCCATTCAGGTTGCAGGGAATGGGAACTTCTGGAAATTGGATACTAGTCTGGAAGACTATTTTTGGATATGGCAGTTCCTAGTTCCCTTGAGAGCTAGTTGTTGGTCTTTTAATTTATAAATGGTGACAAGTGCTATTGTCTCATGTTTCTTTTTTTCCCTTAGATGCATCAGGGAGACAGCATTTCCGAAGTGTGCACAATTGTGTTTATTTTGCTGTTCAAGTCTTGGATTATCAATATGAGTGAGTTGAATATTTCTTTTTCTCTGCTTGTGTCTGCAGATGTGTGTGAGATTAAGCAAGCGTGCTTGGATTTTAGAGCTGTACCAGTTACAGGCACGGAGTTGTTCATTTTCCCTAAAAATATATAGCTTGACCTGGATTTGGACATCTGTGAGTTTTCCTTGCACTGATCTGTCTACTGAACTTCAGTGTAATTAAGCAAGAATGGGAAAGTCATGAGATGGGAGCAATAAAAAAAAGGCCCTGCAGATGCCAGCAGGATTTCACACCAGGTGTCTGGGGCTTAGGACTCTTTACTTGCTAGCCTCATAAAAAATGAGCATAAGCATTTCTTTAGGTCTGATCTTGTATTGTTTCTCTCTGTCTGTCTGGGTTTTATTTGTGTTGTCTTGGCAGAGTTATTTCCCATTTAGAAAAGGGGATGCTGAAGCTTCTGGCTGAAAATGAACGGATTGCATCTTTTTCTCCCACCTTGCACGAGAGGCTCAGGCAGGCTTATGAAAGCAGCACAGCCAAGGTAAAAATTAGCAGACCTCAATTGATGTTGCTTCAAATCTTTGTGTTGTTCTCTTTTATTTGTAGTGGCTTTGATGTTAAATCTCATTCCTTCTACTTTGAGTATCTTGTTATGTTGTCCTTGGCAAGTGTCTAAAAGCCACTTTTTTTTCTTGTCAGTGAGTGAGTGAATTGCTAGGTTCAGTGATTGTTAGCTGTGAATCACCGCTGGCTAGCCTCGAATTCTGCTCCAGGCCCTGACCTCAACCAGTGACTTTGACAGGGTCAAGTTTTGCTTTTGAGATTTTCGTCTAATAAACATGGATCCCAGAAGAATTATTGGTTAGATGCAATATCAGAATGTAGTTTAGAAGTAGTGAATTTCTTTCATAGCTACAGGCTCCTTTTAGGCAGGTGAAGCTTCAGGGGAGACAATGCAGCTTGTGAAAACTGGTTTCCTGATCTAATTGTCTGGGTTAGGGAACTAAAGCTGGATTGTAGGAATGCCTTCCTTAATGTATTTTGTATCTTGTTTCATCTGTCCTTAAAAATGGAAATTACTCTTGGCAAAGAAAGTAGTGTACTTTCTGAGACTAGGGCATGTCAATAGCTGAGCTTTTTAGGTAAAGCTATAAATAAAGGTCTCTTGTTACTTGAAGACATAGGCTTTTCAAATAGGAGAAAGAAGAATAATACAGGAATTGCCAGCTACTGTCCTGCATTCTCTGGAGCCTTATACTGAAGGTACGCTATTTGCAGATCATTCTTTCCACGCTGTATCAATACTGGTTGCAATGTCTTCTGTAGAGATTTCTTAGAGAGATGAGATGCTTCCACTTACATTGAGTAGTTCTGGCTCTGTAGTGTAATTCAGGTTGTAAAACTGTTGGTGTTTATTAGCAATTAGCAGTTGGGAAATGGGTAATGTCTGAACAACTCAGCTAGTGTCTGAACAGCTCAACTAGTGATACTTGGTTTCCTCATCACGTGTTTTCCCTGCTTTTTCTAGGTCTCAGATTGTTGGATAAATTAAAGACTTATATTAATCTAATGGCTGCCTTTATATTTTTAACAGGTGTCTCTCCTGCTGCCGTGCTCTGTACAGTCTGTTTCTTTCCAGCCAGAAACTGACAATCGCTCTAACTTTCCCAGTGACAGAGCATTTCACATATTTAAGAAACAAAGGTAAGTTTCATCTCCTGTTACTATATGGCTCACAGGGTATAATCTTTCCATGACTGTGAACAAAGGATATTAAGAATGTCTCATGTATGCTACATGCTGTAGAAAAATCTTGAGATTTTCACTCTAATTAAAAAAAAAAGAAAAAAAAAAAAGTCTTTGTCCATATTGACTGCAGGAGCTAAAGGCTTAATGTTTTAGAGAAGAACAGTCTAATTCTTCAGGAGTTATTGAGACTTCTGGTAAATGCCAGTACAGTGTGTCACCCTACTGGATTGCTTCTGCATATAAATCTGGTATGCTTTTATTCTTCCTGCCACCTCCCTCCCTGCTTACAGCAACAGAGTGGGGGGAGAATGGCAAGTTGTCTTGGTCCTTTTTTCTCTCCTCATAGGTGTTATTTCATGTGGCTTATTCTTTCCTGCCTCTCAGTCTTCAGTGTGTCTGGTAATGGGTGTTTTGGTCATTCCGTCAGAGCTTGGGCATAACAAGCTTAAGCACTTGCTGTCAAAGACATGGAAAATGGAAACTCGCTGAAGTACCGCTAACATTAATGAGTTTTGCAAAGGTATCTGAATGCTTAGAGACTTGAGTTGTTAAATCTGAGGTAGATTCTTGCTAGGGAACTCAGGAGCGATTGAATATTCAGTTGTTGTTACTTCACATTTTGAAGAGTGGGAATTCACAGCCTTAAATATCTTGATTCACAGAGATATATTTTATGAACTGCTGCGTGAATGGGAAGATAACCATGAAAAAACTGGCTGGGACTTTGAAAGAGTTCTGGGCAACAAGATCAGGTAGGAGTCTTTTCAACTTCAACTAGCTCTTTAATGTAGCTGAATTGCTCGTGTAGTGTACTAGACTTTGCATTCCAAGTTCCACGTTCTCCCTAATGGTGTTCTGCACTAATCTGTAGGGAGCCGTGCTTCTTGGAAGACACCATCCATGTAAACTTGCTTCTGTATTTATAAGTATAACTATTACCTTAAAGAAACAAGCTCTAAGTGGCAAGGGCCTAATCTGATCAGTCTTGGTCTAGCTCTTTCCCTGTTCATAATCACAGACAGAGCCACTCTCACAACCAGTATGTTGTGGGCTGAACATTGTCATTGTATACACTTGGCTGTACGTTTCATGTTTCCAATGCCCCACTCCTCTTAAGCATGGAGAAGCCTCTTTTATGTTCCGTAGCTCTAAGCTCTTCTGATCTTTTTGGGAAGTTCTAGTGTATTGGGCTCTGAAAACAAGACAACTGTGGCTCTTTCTATAGAAAGCAAACTGTTTTATTCATTTACTGCTTTATCAAAATAGAGTGTATATATAAATAAACTATTATGGTTTTGAAAGCAGTTGCCTTGTGGGTTTCTGTGTTAGTCTTAACCATCAGCCTACTCAAATTACATGTATGAAGGTAACTTTGTACCATAGGAGCAAAACAAGGCCGAGACTTAAACTGAGAAATTTTCCTTCTCTTTGGGCATCAGAAGTACTGCTCTTGCTCTTTTCTTACTTGCATATGTGCGAACTCTCAACTCATCGCTCTGCACAAGGGAGAGCAGGAGCCGAATGAGTTAATTTTCATCCTAAATAACAGCATTATTGCAGGAAAGGAAGAGAGTCTCATCTCTAGAGCTGTGTTAGCTCTGAAGTTGCTCAGGGAAAATTTTTGTTTCCATGGTCAGCAGATGGGGTTCAGTGCTTAGGAAACTTGGTTATAAAGATGTTGCTTTTTGCAATGGCCTTTGGAGATCGCATTCTTAAAGGCATTTATTTCATGCTTTTGGTATAATTTGAGGTTCAAACACTTCTTTTGTACCACAGAGATCCAGTCAGCATTTTGTGATGTCTTCTTTCACAGGGCCATGATGGCTCACCTATCTGCAACCTGCAACCACAGCCATTTTGCCAGGCTCTTTCAGAAACAGCTGATCCAGGTAAATAACTTGCGTTTTAAATAAAATTATATATCAGAGCTGATTTGATCCTTCCTTGGCCTGAGAAAACAAACTGAACTGTCTTGCAAATTTCTTTGAGATTTTCCTATTGAGAGTCAGGTTTTCAGTGTAGGAGATTTCTTCCTTTTCCAGAAATGTAAATCAGTGATAAATTACTGATGAACTCTGTGTAAATCAAGGATAAAGCACACTGAGCAAATCATGAGGTGCAATAATTAATTCTTTGTGGTTATTTGCTTGGAATGAAGAGGGAGCCAGATTTTTCTGAGTAGTGTTCACTGATACGACGTGAGGCAATGGACGCAAATCAAGAAAAAGGAAATTCCACCTGGACAGAGGAAGATACTTCTTTACTGTGAGGGTGGTCAAACACTGAAGTAGGTTTCCCAGGGAGGTTGTGAAGTCCTTGTGAAGTGTGTGGAGATGTTCAAAACCCAATTGGACATGGTCCTGGACAACCTGCTGTAGCTGACCCTGATTGAGCAAGAGGGTTGGATTAGATGACCCAAGAGGTCCCATCCAGCCTAAACAGTTCTGCAGTTCCGCGATTCTTTGAGTCTTGAGTAGTATCTATGTGTCTGAGGGAGGGGGGCGTTTATTTTTTAGCTTTGTTTAGTTTTGTGGAAACTCCAGAAAAACCTGGTCTGGGAATGCATAGTGCAGCATCATGGCCCTTGGGGACTGGGCTGAAAATCCTACTGAGTGGTTGGTGAAGACCATGTGAGCGATAGGTGTTCTGCTCACACATACAGATGTTGCTTTCTAGATGTACCTGAGTTAGAGGTATAAGATAGGAATTCTCTAGATCTCTAGGCTGTTTATGACCAAGGTGAGTAGCATGTTTGGCATGAAGAAAAGAGATCTTCTGTATGTAGGCCACCTGAAAAGGCTATGCTTCAATTACTCCTAAAACAAAGTCCTGTGAGGAAGGGAGAATATGTGAGGTGAGAGATGAAGTGAAATGAAGCCTTATTTTCAACCTCATTACTCTTTCTGTCTCCTGAAGATGTGTAAAGGTCCTGTTGGTGGTGGCGCAAGCTGGGGAGACACCCCAGACCAGGATGTCCTTAATATGCTGGGTTCTGACAATCTGAGCCGTCTGAAGAGGCTGCAGGAAAGATTTGTTGTTCCTCAGAGCATCAGAGGACCTTGTCCACCCCCTTCGTTCCCAGGGTGCCAGCAGTTCTTCAGGGACTTCATCCTCAGCGCAGGAAGGTTAGCTGCCTGTGGTTGCTGTTTCTTTGCTGAAATGTATGGGTGAGTGAGGGTGGGAACACCAGCGTGTTGCTCTTGCAACATGAGGGGAATTGTTTGGAGAGCTTGGGGCATGGTGTAACCTAGGGAGAGCATATCAGAAATGTTCTTAAGCTGCATAATACCACACTTAGTGTTCTTGACCAGCATGCTTCGTGAACATATTAATAAGCAGGTTCTGTCTGGAGCATAGAATGTGTTTGTGTGTGTGTGCGCGCTACGTTAGGCTAGACTATATGGTAATAATTTTCCTTCTAAAAAACCATAATATCTTGTCACAGGTTGTCAGTGTTTCCCAGTGCCAAGGCATGCAGTGCTGCCTAGCAAGGGTGCTGGACTGGCCAAGTGTTTCTTGTGTGGTAGTGCTTGAAGATATGGAGTTACAGGATGAAGTCAGGTTCATGGTTTTGTTTAATGAGTTTTTCACAATCCACAGCATGGAGGAGTTGTAATCTATGGGAGATCTGAATCTTAAATTCAATTATTTTACAGCTTCCTACTTTGACAGATCTGGATTATTATTCTTATGCTGGGACTTGCTAAATAGCATCTGTTTGAAAAAGTACAAAATAAGAGCAGAATAGAAGGGAGTCAGCCAGTACTAGTCTTGTCCCTTCCTTTCTTGCCTGTTAGTCTGTTATATCAGATGTCTGCTGATGCTTGATACAACTCATGAGACAAGCTTGAAATTTTGCAGTGTGTTAGTTGAGGTTTTACTGCTGTTTTCAGCCCAGTCTGACTCATCATCATCTTTTGCTGAAGTTACCAGTTCAATCAGCACCTGATGGACAGTCTGTGCCTGAAGATACTCGAACTGAATGGCCTTACTCTGGTTGAGCATGAGCACAGTGATGGAGAAGCAGATATGGATGAACAGGCAAGTTTGTTTTTTGCAAAAAACATCTGGCAGGAATTATAGTGTTATAGTACCCAAAGAATTACTGGCTTGATCATGAGTTGCCTGGAGCTTCCACTGCTGTATTTGCAGGACAAAAGCTTCCTAATTTGGTTTTGTCGTAACTGCAACTTGGTTATGCATGTCTGAGCCCCTTGCCATTTACTTGCATCCTTCAGGGTGCTTCATAAAACTGTGTCATAAGAGATGATACACAGTAGTTTGAAAAGTGAGAACCTCTTTTCAGGTTGTTAGTACCCCATGTTAGATCAATGAAATAACTGAGTCCAGTTGTTGCACTCAGTTGCAGTAGCTCCTTGTTACTTTTCCATGCAGAAATATTTTAGTTAGAATGAATTTGTAGTTATGCCTGATCATACCTGTTCAGATGTTTCTTCACGCATCCATACCTCTTAGAGGTGTCACAGCTTATAGTCTATTAGAAAAGTAGCAACCAAAGGTTCATGAACACTTGCACAGCAGTTAATGGTATAAAGAAGGCGACGTGAGATCAGCGGTCTGCCCTGTCATTGACTCTAAAGTTGTTAATATGAAGATGTAATTGAGCAGCTGCTTGTTTTAGAAAGCTCTTGAATTGATTTCTTCTTGCTATAAGTGAAGCAGTGGAGGCAGAAGCAACTTAAAATGCTAGATAAATATGTATTTTGGAAACTTACCTTGATTAAAAACAGTGATGAAGCTATGTGGTCCTTTTTCATGAAGGGAGTAGAAGTTTAGTGTGGGCAGTTGCTTTGCCAGTTTAGGGTAGCATTGCCCAAGCTTGCTTTTCTTCATTTCAGGATGAAAAGAAGCGTTTCACTGTGGTCCTATTAAGCCTACGACTCCTTGCCAAATTCCTGGGATTTCTTGTTTTCTTGCCATATCGCACTGTGGAGCAACCAACTAGAGACTTGCTAGACTCTGCAGTAGTGTTAAGAAACCAAGTAAGAAACCAAACTTTTCTAAGAAATCTAATGTGGCCTTTTGGTTGACAGGCAGGTTTTCTAGTCCAAGGAGGGGATTATGAATAGTTACACCTTTCAAAGTCAGCCAGTGGTTTCTGGAATGATCTTACACTCTTCTGTGTCCCTAATGTGTATTCCGGGATTGGGAACAAGGGAAAGAAGAGTTTGTGTAAGCTAGAAAAGAGGGAGCAATGCACTGATGGTGAGGTACTCTGTCTTCTGTTATTTCTGCTAATCTAGGGCTGTCATACCAGAAATCTGACCTAGCTAGGAAGACTTGTATTTATAGTGTAAAATCCAGCTACCAGGAATGTTTTAGTTAGTTTCACACCCATCTCCTAGCAGTGTGTCATACTGAACGCAAGGAGGCAGGGGTTAGACTTTGACTCCACTTGTAAGTAGTCAGGCTTATGGCTTTACTTTTGAAAGTCCCAGTGGGACCTCTGGTTGCCATCATGGTGTGGTTTTTACCCCTGCTCGTGTGCAAAGAATGTTTTCATTAGCCAGAAAGTCACCTCTTATTTGTACAGAAGAGGAAATCCTAGAAAGAAGAGTCAGGATATAGATAAAGTTTTTCTTTAAGTATCAAAAGGTAACTTCAAGCTTTTGCTTTAATTTCTGTTCTCCATTAAGACCCTGCCTGTACTGGATGTATTGAAGCTTCTGAGACAATCTATTCAGGATCAACGTTCTATCCTCACTATTCCTTGGGTTGTGGAGTACCTTTCCCTCGTGGATCATATTGCTCCTTTCCTTGATTACTACAGGAAAGTATTTTGTCTCTTGCTGCGGGTGTATAGGTAAGAGCCTGGGAAAGGATATTTGTTAAAAAAATTTCTGTGACACTTTGCTTGCTTAGTTGTTGAGGTGCCTGGTGTTTGAGAATGCATGCTGGCCCTAGTTTGAGATTCTTCTAAAAGTACTTTTTTTTTTTTTTTTTTTCCTTGGTGCAAGTCATGAGCTGTTCTTATGTTACATAAAGCTGCAAAGGGAGCACATCCTAAACTCAGAGATTAATATTTGATTTAAATATGTGCTTTTTCATTAAGTAAACAAAATTCTCACTCATTCTACATCTGCAGCTGTGAATTTTAAACCTTGAATTTGAATGTTAAAAACCGAAAAGGTGTCCCGTGCCTAAATAATGCTCTAGTTTTCTTTCCTATATACATGAGGAAAATTTGAAGCAGATTCTGGAGAGTTACTTAACACTGGCTTTTCCAGTCTGTACTTCAAACAGCATGTTATTCAGATACATATGTGCAAAAAAGTAGAGCTTGCTCTCCACTCTTTAGGCAGACAAGTAAGGGGTGTGTACACGGTGACAAATAGTATAGTTAGAAAGTGAGTGGTTTGGGATTTTTTTGCCTTAATGAAAACTGAGTTACTGAAATCTAACACACTGTCTTACCACTTTTGCTGCATGGCAGGTTAATGGTCCTTTCTGAAGATAAGGAGATGAGTTTCCTGAACAAGCTGCTGATCCTTGCAGTTCTGGGTTGGCTTTTTCAGGTAGAGTCTCCTGTGTGCACACAGCTCTTCCCTGAAGAAAAAGTTGGGCACACAACGCAATAGAACATAGTATTGAAATGAGTTAAAACACTGCAAAACAGTAGTTTGTAGTTTTATTGGGTTTTTTTATACTAGTGTGGGGTCTAAAGAATCCTCTATATTCTGATAGAGAATTGTTTTCCTTTAGTGGAATCGTTTGAAGCAACATTTATTTTTTTTTTCTACTAGGAATTCTGGTTGCTGCTGAAACACATTCTGTATTTACAAATCTGCATCCTCATAAGCAAATCCACAGCTGATTCCTGTTAGAACTGGGAGCTCTTGTCACAAAGATGGGGTGTTAGCTGTCAGCCTTGAATTACTGCGTAATTTTTTGTCTGATAAAGGGATAGTGTGTTATAAACTTTAAAAGTCCATTTGTGCCTCCAGTGCTTAGAAGGAATCTGTTGGAACAGTGAATGATGCTGTATGGGGAGGATAAGGAAGATGGCTTATGTTATTGTGATCATAGTAAATCTTTAACTTTATGGAAAGGTTCCCTTTAGGGCAGAGAGAGGACCCTTAGTGCTAGTCTTTTTGTGTAAAAGTTGTCACCAGAAACTTTCACCGGAAATGGTGCAAGTTACTGACTACTGTGTGCGTTGTAACTGCTGGGATTTCTGTTTCAGGTTCCATCAGTCCCTGAAGAGTTGTTTTTTACCACTGATGTCAGACAGGAGGGATTGATGATGGATACCGTGACATCTGCTCAGGCTTTGGTGAGTTAGTGCAGTAGCATGTCCTCTGAATCTGTGGATGAGGGTAGACCTACCACAGGCTCAGGCGTTTAAGATTTCATCAGGAGCTTGGCTTCACTGCAGCTGCATCGAGCGTATATAGGCCAGTGGATGTGATGCCCTAGTTCGTCCTAGTGCCTCAGTTGAGTTGCATCCTGGATTGCAAACTGTGTGTTACAGCTCTGGGGCTTTTGTCAGGCAGGAGCCATCTCACCTGCTGCAGTGGCTTGCAGAATAGGTGCCGAGTTATGCTGGAGATTCAGATGCTGTTTCCCTGCTCACTGATTATTGCAGTACAAGGTGAGATGGTAGAACTGTAGCTCCTCCCAGGAATAAGTCATAGTAATGGTGAACTCAGCAGAAATAGTAAGAGCAAGGTTGCTGTCTTTGGGGTTACCTGTTTTCCAGTTGCATGGTAGAGGGTAACTGAACTGAAAATAGGATGAGCAAGCAGAAAAAGGAGGTGAGTTTATGGCTATGACTGAACACTTGGGCTGCAAAGTTTGTAATTTTACTGTGGATTTGGAATCCAGTTATTGTTTTCGTGGAAAGGCAGTTCCAAAATCTGCCTGTGACCATGCGTGTTCGATTTATGACTTGCTAAAGACAGTTTCTTTCCTGCTGTGGCCGTTCAGCATTTCCTTCCTTTTCTCACCAGGACTCTGTACCCTTGGTGGATCAGCAGTTACTTTATACCTGCTGTCCCTATCTTGGTGAGTACTTTATTTATATTTGCTATGTACATAAAATATAATAGTATATATTTATTTATATTTGTCCTTTGGTACTGTGAGCCCTTGGATCGTCTTTCTTACCCCTCCTTGCAACTTCAGATCTCAGTTTTATATGAGTCAGCCTTCATAAAAAGCTGTATTGCAGAAGCTCTTACAGCTCTGAATAGTGTCTGGTAAAGCTGGGGGAGGGTTGGGGGCTACACAGGGTTGGAAGCTGGAGGCTACACAGCCAGGATAGTTGATCTGCAGAGCTTGAATACAGAGGGACAAGGGAACTTATTCTTCACAAACTGGAAGGAAACATTTTAAGGAGCAAGTGTACAACTTTTCCATCCTAGGTATTGGGAGGGGTGTTTGTACTGTGAGGAATACCTTGATCCTTGAGCATATTTCTGCTGCCAGGCAGAGGGGAAGAATCCTTTTGTGCCCTGGTGCTTTGTCAGGTTGTTAAGGTATCTTTTCCCTGGGATCTGACTGCCACTGGTGAAATCCTGCTCTGTAGATAATGGAGTCCCAGATGGCTGGATGGTGCTTTGCTTCTTGGGACTTAGCTGCTGTGAAAACTGTATGTTAAACCTGTGTCACAAAAGCTTCTAGGGGTTGAAGATGTCTTCAAGCTTTTCTCCTGGTATTTTCTCGTGACTCTATGGGAATTTTGTGTAACTCTGTTTGCCATGTGCTTGCCAGGGGTGCATAGAAATGAGTGCTTCCTGATCCTCTTGAACAAGTCCTGTGGGCCAGGGATCTTTTTAGAAACCTCCTCTTTTATGTTTGGAGCCTTGTTTGCCTTGCTATGCCCTGCTAGTTTAAATGGGTGGGATGGCCCTCTGCTTTTCTGAAACTTTGGCTTTCACAGAAGGTGAGAGAATCTGCTCTGAAAACAGGACTAACGATGTGAAAGTCTCTCTTGAGTTTTGATTTGTTCCCATGCTTACAGGGATGATGACTGCTTTTGCATGTTTTTCTGTACAGCTGAGCTGCGGAAACTACTTGCCTCTTTTGTGGCTGGTAGTGGAGCAAAAAATGGTGGCTTTATAAGGAAAATCACTCCCACAGCTGCAGAGTCCTTGGCACCCAAGGCTTCTATCACACAGCGGAAACTGCAGGTAATGAAATTAGGGAGACACAAGGAGAAGCAGGGCAGGAGAAACTGCTTGTGTAAGGGTAGGGTATACCGTAGTATCCTGATGCCAGGGAAAGAAAAAAATGGGTGCAGGCAGCAGGGAACATTGTGTTTAGCAGTTGAGTATCCTTACTCCCAATTCTTCTGTTATAGCTATGTGGCTAGGATTCTATGTGGGTGTTGAAATCCAGATAACTTCAGTAAATATTCTTGCAGTTGGGAAAACTAGCCTGTTTCTCTGTCTGCCTCTTCTTTAATGTAAAATGTTGGTATGTTACCCCTACTCTGTCTTGGTTAGATTGTAGCCATGCTTTCCACTGAAAGAGCGAGCTTTGTAGGCATGTACAGGATTACCAGCCTGTAATTAAAAGATTGGATCCTTCCTTCCCAAAACCAAACCCTATGTGGTGACTCAACGCTAGTAGGTCCTGTCAGAACTCTCCCATTCTTCCCTTTACTGGGCATTTGCTTTTGTAGCTTCATAAGCCCTGATAATGAACTTTGGGTTAAATGGTTAGAAGGAAATAGAGAGCAAATATCGTACAGGGGTGCTGACTGCTACAGTACAGTTCTAGTGTAGGGAATAGCGTGCCTTTTAGCACAGTTTGAGATGGTAGTCCTGTCTGTTCCTGTGTTGAGGAGAGGAGCATCTGAGTGGAGTGCTCTAATCAATTGTAGCACTTTTCTCTTGAACAGGTAGAGTTGGAACAGGCCTTCTTCCACAACCAGCCTCCCTCCCTACGCAGAACAGTTGAATTTGTGGCAGAGAGGGTGGGATCCAACTGTGTTAAGCACATCAAGTAAGTGCTGGTGATCTGTTCTGTGACTTAAGAAGTAACTTTAAGCTAATGAGGCAAAGAGTTAATCCTTTAAAATCCTTCCCTGTATGGGGAAAGAAAGCTTTCTTGAGAGTATGCTGTATAGTGGAACACCAAAGCTGTATAAGGCTGTGACAGTGGGGTCCAGCAACATCTAATTGCTACCATAGGGGGGGATTTGTGAAGGGATGTAGAGAGGGGGGTTATATGGCTGTGGAACACTTGTAATGTGAAAATAGTTCAGCATTTTGAGACTTTATATCCCTTTCAGAACATTCTTGCTAATGATAGGAAAATCTCAGGTCAGAAGGGACCTTTGGAAGTCAGCTGATCCAAACTCCTGCTCAGAGCAGGGCCAGCTTTCAAGTTAGGTTGTTAAAGTCTCTAAGGATGAGGATTCAGCAGCCTTTTAGTACCATGTTCCAATGCTTGATTTTTCCAAAGCTTTGTGAAAAATGTTTCCTTATATCATATCAGAATTTCCCTTGTTCCAGCTTGTGCATGTTGCCTGTCAACTTTTAGCTGCACACTTTCTGACAGTCTTGTTTTATCTTATCTGTAAGCTTTCCTTCTCTCACCACCTCCTCTTCTCCAGGCTAAGTGAAACTGGCTCCCTCAGTCTCCTTGTAGGTCATGTGCTCCAGCATCCCAGCTGTCTTAATTATTTTTTTATTTTTGTTTTCTCCTGCAGTCACTCTAATTGTCAATGTCTGTCTTGTACTGGGATCTCAAAGCTGGACGCAGTACTCCAGGTGCAGCCTCAGTGGCGAGGGAAGCAGTAACTTCCCTTGACTTGCTGGCTGCACTGTTGCTGATGTCAGCCCAGTATAAGGCTGGCCTTCTTTGGACACTGCTAACTCATTTAGCTTGTCTCGTGGGAACCCCAGATCCTTTTTTGCAGAGCTGCTCCCTGACCAGTAGACCTCAGCCTGTGCTGGTGCCCAGTGGCCACCCCATTGTCAGCCCATTTCTCTGCCTTGCTGCAGTCGTCCTGAATGGCAGCCCTGCCCTCCAGCATGTCACTCCTGAGCTTACTGAGGGTTTGCGCTGTCCTGTTGTCCAGCTTGTTGAAGACATTAAGCAGTACCTGCCCACACGGATGCTGGTTGTAGTGGGCTGCTGTTAACATCTTTGAACTTCTAACTACTGTCTGTTGAGACTATAAGGGTATTGCTGACAGAAAAGATACTGTAACCATATGTGTTTCTATTAAAAACTAAAGACTTTTGAGTCTTAGAACTATTTTGATATTGTCATTGCTGCTTTCTCCTTACAAAAGAACAAAGAAATGGTACAGCAATAAACAGTGTGGTTAGTTCTTTTTAGCAGGGTGGTTTATTGCATTTGAGATCCTCCTAAATTGGGGAGAACAGTTAGCGTGTACTGTTTCTTGTATTGTTTTCAGTCTGTCTGATCTTGGTTTTTTTTTTTTTTTTTTTTTGCAGGGCGACACTGGTAGCAGAGTTGGTTCAAAGGGCCGAAGTCATGTTGCAGGATAAAGTGAAGGAGGAGGATGCTAATCATGACAAGCTACTTGAAGAGGTGTGCGCTCATCTGTATGAGGAGGGGACCCAGGCACTCATCAAAGGCAGAGAGTAAGGAGGAAAAGTTATGTGAACTTGTGTCTTCCCTTCTCTTCTTATTGCGGAATCTATAAGCCTAATTTGTCTTGGCCTGTCATGCTCAGGTTCTGGTAATTATGAACCCTGGCCTCTGCTCTTAGGGTGACTGTCCGCTGTGCCAGCAGCCAGTTAATGCCATATTTGCAGGAAAGAATAAAGGTGGTGTGTGTCCCTCTGCATCCAGCTCCAAATGGACGTCCACTGCAGCTATTGTCTTTCCTCTCTTTGGAAAAATGAGTGTTGCATCTTGATAGCTTGTAATTACTCTCTCTTGTCTGGTTCTTTTGGTCTGACTTCTTTTACTGCAGTCTTCCAGTTGGTTTTGACTGTAAGAGACTGTGTGAAAGTTGCTACAGCAATGAACCTCTGAGTGTTGTCCAAGAACTTTGACTAATCCTGTGGCACATTTTCTTTCTTTTCTTGCAGATTTTGCAAAAAGAAAGGTCCTGAGGCAGTAAGGGTGTTATTGCCAGAAGAGACGTCTGCAGCAGTATGTATTTTCACTAAAACTTACTGAAGGCCTTGACTTTAAGTCTGGACTGTTTTTCCATTGCTGCTTCGCTTATCCCTTATTAGCTTAGGACAGTGGATTCCATTGATGCTCTTATGTGAGGACTAATATCTAAGGAGAATCACCTCTGCCAGGCTGTCTTGGATGTTCTGGCTAGTAACTCTAACCAGTAGTTAACTATTGTAGACTAGAATGGAATATAAATTGCATTCATCTTGCAAGGATAATGCTTTTGTTTTAACACCAACTTTCTCAAGAGTTGATGGGGTTAGTATGGGATTGATGAGGTTTGGGAAATCAAAATGAGTCAGTCCTGTTGCTCAGAGTAGCAGTTCCCACAGAGGTGGTGGTGCTCTGCCTAAATGTTGCATGCCAAAATTAAGCTTTTTTCCTGTAGACTTCCTTCTGACTTCCTTCTACTTACTATATGTGCTGTGGCTGGTAGTAAATTTCCTATCACTTGTTATCCTCCCTGTAAAGGTTTTAAGTAGTGCAGAAGACATTGCGGTGGAACTGGCTACTGAGAAAGCCTGTGGCTGGCTTTCTGCCAACATTGCAGGTGAGTCTCCTTACCCTGAACTGGGACTTCTAAACTGTGTATTGTACTCTTTTTCTGTGATCAAGGGGTAAAATTTGTTCCAGTGTTATAAAGTACTTGGTCCTACTCATTTTTCTTTTAGTGGGAAGCATGCAGTTGCTCTGTCCCTCCTTGTTTAGGAATAAGAGGAATGATTTCTAGCTCCAAGAACCTTCTTCAGGGATTTTTCAGGCTTGGCCCATGTAAGTGATTTTTAGTTACAGAGGCTCGTAGGATAATGAGAGTGAATGCTGTGGAAAGCTACTTCTAAAAATGTCATCTGGGCTGTAGTTGTCTTAGCACTTCAAACGTATGATACAGACAGCTGCTCTCTCAAGATGCCTTACAATCTGCATGTACAGAGTGCTTCTGAAATCTTCTGTAAAACAAACACCTCTTGGACTGGGCGTGTTTTCAGCAGGCTGAAGGCAACTGTGTCCTTTTACTCTGTAGTAGTGTTCTGGCAACTCTTCAGAATCTCTGAAAACCCATTGTTTCAGGAGGCTGTGCCAAGAATCAGGGGAAGAATATCCAGCACCATTTGCAGCAGCAGGAGTTTAGTGTTTTGGATGCTGGTCAAAACTTATTTTGGTAGAAAACATATGGCTTTCATGGGCATGGTGGTTAAACTGGTGTGATCACGCTGATTCAGCTTTCTACTTTGGCATTGCTGCCTGGCTTAGCTACTGTGTTCATGAAACCTGCTGAAATATGTTGATGGGACATGAGATGAGTTGCCAGCGGTACCTGGTGGTAACGGGTGGCTGCCTTTTAGAGCTGTGGGTTAACACACTCTCCACCTGTGCCTCTGCCCGATAATTTTAACAGGAGCTCAGAGTGAGAAGGATTTGAAAGTGTAAACTGTCCTTTCCTCATTCACCGTGGCCCTCAGAATGAGAGGCTGATAAGGGTAGCGTTGGAAACAGTCGTCTGCCTTGCTGGAGAGAAAAGCTGAAGTAGACAGGATTTGTTCCCTGTTCTTTGTAGCGCTCATCAAAAGAGAGGTGAAGGCAACCTTCAACAGAATGCTGAAAGTTCCAGGACTTCACTTGCCTGGTGAGGATGCTCTGGAGTTGAGAAGGGACTGCCCTCCAGGGTGTCAGCATTGTGCTCCATTTCCTTCCCAAATCATCAATGAGATAAAGGTACACGGCGCTCACTTCCTGGCGTGCCCTAACTCCCTTTTTATTTTTCACATTGGTGGGGTTTTTTTGTTGTGTTTTTTAAAAGGAGGATGTTCTGGTTCCAAGGAACTGGCTGTGAGGAGTGTTCAGGAAGCATGATGGAAAGGTCTCATTTTCTTCATCCCCCTGCTTGTTGTCTGTGTGTAGGTCAGAGATCCCTGCTCAGGAGTGCTGTCTCAAATACAGGATTTCTGGTAGCATGGCAGTGGCCTTTTTGATACGACTAGCAGAGAGACCATAGTGGGTGAGCGTTGTGTACAGCTGTATGCTGAAGAGTCAGCATATAAAAATAGCTACTTTTTTGTAGACCTGCTCTTTTTATGGAGACTCTCCTGGTCTCCATTTTGAGTAAGTATTTCTGGTTGATCCTTTTGATTCTGTAAAACTTGGTAAACTATCCCATCTCATACACCAGGAATTCTACACTGAACTAAGTTTCAGATTAATCTGTACAAGTCTGTTGAAAGATTTTTGCCAGTCTGCATCTGCACCTTCGTTCAGCTATAATTAGGAAGAGTCGAAATATCTTAAAAAGAAAGTGATGGCGTGGATGTAATTCAGCCTTAGTTCCAAAGAATTTCTTTTCAAGCTGGTTTGAATTACATTTTGATCTTTTCGTCACTGTCCTTCTGAAAAATCCTACAATTATATAACCTGTGTGAGTAACACATGAGGAAAAGAATTCTAAAAACCTCACTTTTACCATTATATACCATTATGCATTCTGTCTTTTTTTTTTTTTTTTTTTTTTTTTTTTTTTTTTTTTTTTTTTGCTAATTTTT
>WHYT01017476.1:165101-180149 GCA_009806455.1 Tetrax tetrax | reverse complement strand
TTTTTTTTTTTTTTTTTTTTGCTGCTTGTTGTCTGTTTGAGCAATGTACTGGATCCCACTGCCATCACATTCCCAGCAATTGTATAAGAGTGAGTACACGTACTTTAACGCTTTCCTACTTGAGCCAAAATAAAAAGAGGAGGGTAAGGTATGTGAGGAAACCAGGGGACTTTTCTGTAAACTGTTGAGTTTTGCAGATATTTTTGTATGATATCTTGAGATACAGTTGGGGTTTTTTGTTGTTGAGGTTTGGGTTTTGTTTTTTTCCATTCTGAATTTCTTATACTGGGTGGTAAATTGCTGGTGATGGAAAGTTGACTAAACCAGTTTTTGTACCATAACCCTGTTAGTGCTCTTCATACTCAGCTTGGTGTTGACACTGAAGCTGCCTTGACAATGTAAGAGGACTCTGGATTTCTGTAGCACTTCTACCCTGAACATGCTTTCTGCTATTAGATTTGTCTAGAGCTTTCAGAGCCAGGTACTTCTAAGAAGGATGAACTGGTTGCCGTCATTGACTTTGACTTCATAACATGAGTCAGAAGTATTGGTAGAAAATCAGACTTTGGTAATGCAGTGAAAAAATCAACTTTAATCCTCCGAGATGAGGAGGATACTAGCTTGCTTTATTTATTTATTTATCTGTTTGTTTGTTTGTTTGTTTGTTTATTTATTTTAAATGAGGACCTGAGGACTATCTAGGAACTGTTCTGTCGTAGGTCCAAAGATTGTTTGTGGAAGTGCAGGATACTAACAGGTGAATTACTGCTGTCTTTTTCATCAAGGATGTGCTCTGTGTTGCTGTGGGCCCACGGGATGAGAGCGAAGTGATTGACTGCGTCTGGCTGGAGTGCTTGCTAGGAAGATTGAGTCAGACACTTCGATGCAGAAAGGTAGAAGTAGTAATAAAGCAACAGAAAAACCCTTGGACCACTTTGAGCTCTCTTCGTACGTGTAAACTTGTTAGCTTGCCTTGCCTCACAGTTTGAGTTCAGTTGAATGTTTCTTGTCTGAGCTCAAATGGGACAAAGCTGCACTGCATTTTTTTATACTGTGTAGATCTGCTTGTTGCTTAAAATGAGCCTTGTGGATCTCTTTCACATATGGTCTTTTCTTGTCTTTCAGTCTTTAATGGTCTCCTGATTACGGCTCTGTGCTTCTTGCTGTAAATTGCCTGCTCTTCTCTGATATTTTTATCTATTGTTGAGCCCTGTTTTGTCCAGTCTGCAGTATGAGGACAAAGATATGACTTTTTTTTTGTGTTTTCCAGTTCATGTGTCCCACATCAGAACAGCAGCTGGCAAAGTGCACGGTTGAGTTGGCCTCTTTGCTGGGTAAGTCAGTCATGATAAGCTATTTAAGACTGAAGTCTGTTATTACAGTTCTCTTAAATCCTTGGGGTCAGAGACTTCAGTATTTACAGCTAACAGATGTTTGATACTCTTTAGTATCATTGAGTCTGCAGAATTTTTTTCTGTCAGTTTGGGTGCTTGCTCTCACTCCTTTCCACCTTCTGCAAAACAGCATTATACTGTGAGTAACCATCCTTCAGCTCTGGTGTTCTCATTCACATCTCCATTGTTTTTTATTTATTGATACCTTGATTTAAATATGATATGTTTTCCAGTATTTCCACCTCTGGAAAGTTCTGGCTGAGGTTTTTTTCCTATAAGTAAGAGCCTGTTCCCTTAAATTATAGTTTTATGGCTCTCTTTAGAGAGAATGGAAGTAACTTGTTTTCTGTGTGCTGTGACTTCTGTGAGTGTTTTCAGTTTTTGTTTTTCTCGCTCTGATGTGTTAAATATAATATTTTTCTCAGCAGGAGCTAGTGATCTGAATGCAGGTGTTTTCTCGCTGGGCAACCTTCTAATTTTCTAGGTTTAGAACCTTCTTAAGACGTTTTATACATAGTTCATTCTTTCAGAAAGCAGTTCACTTCTGAATATTGTGAAATTTCATTCTAGGGGGCAACAATGTAAATCTGCCCCATTCTTTTAGACTGTACCAAGGAAAATCTGGTATTTTCCCCCTGTGTATGTTTAGCTGCAGTTAAACACTCTTCAACTTTACTTTCACTTGTGTGAAGTTATGCTACTCTGCCTATAGTCAATATTGTAAAGAACTACTTAATCTGTTTATAGATTTAAATGTTGCTTTGCTGTGTTAGTCTCCTTCCCTTTGGAGTAACACCTAGGTCCTCTTTATTAAACATTAGGCTGACTTTTATTTAGTCAGCTGCCTTTCAAGACTTGGGGCCATATGCCAGCCAAATGGTATTCTTTGTCTGAGCAGTATAAATCTCTTCCCGTGTAATACTTGTTCGTATAGTTTCAAAGCTCATAATTTTGCGTGTTTCGAAACTCCAGTCCTCTTAGGTTCACTGGTTTATACTCACTAGGTGTTTTTACTTCAGTGATTGTTTACATACATGCTCTTAGCTCAAGATGATGACTATAAAGGGAAAATAATGCAGCTATAGAAGTTCACGTTTCTTCCTTTTTTTTGCAGTTTCAGATCGTGTTCCTCTGAGTTTCCGGAACAAGTCCCCAGAGAAGAGCTCTGAGAGGCTGCGTGTAAAGAACAGTCCCACCTATGGCCTCCTCAAACTGCTGCTTTCTGTCTGGAAGGAGGACTTCAGAACACCCGTTCCTGTGCAGCTGATATTCAGCAAGAAGAACATTGGTTATCTTGCAGAAGTTAAGCAGCGAGAGGTAAAACTTATTTTGATCTGTGGAGCTGCCAGTTACCAGCTCTGATCTGATACACTCATGTAAGAGTTCTGCCTGCCGTGGTGTTAACTGATTGCTGTGTGAATGAGGCCAGCAGGGTTTGGTGTGCTGTTAGCTGGCATTGTTTCTGCAGAGGCAGAGAAAAAGAGGACTGCATACTTGTAAGTGTTTGGTACTTGCCTGGGGGGCTGTCAGGAAGGCGTGGTTTAATTTAGGAACATATGGTAAAATGACCCATTTGGCCTGGGAGGTTGAGGACTGAACACATGTGACTGTAATTGGTGGCATTTATGTGTCTGTTCTCAGCCTGCGTTTTTGCATGTGTATTGGTGCTTTCTTGTAAGATCCCCAGTTATGAAGCTGGAAGCTGCCCTATTTAGTTGCAGGCTAAAACCAGCTTATTTGAGAAGGTAAGAAACAAATTTTTTGAGCTGTTCTGGAAGAGACAGGAGTGAAATACTTGGTGTGTTTGGAAACTGAGAATTAGAAATTTTGAGCCTTTACGGTAGGATACAATGTATGAACTAGAGGAATTTTGTTCACTTTTTGTGGATGTTGCTTTTTGGTGTCCTTCATTGCCACACCCGGATAAATAACATGCTTTCTCCTTTCACTCCTTTTTTCCACATTCTGATCCAAGAAGAAAAACATGGGATAAAGAAACAAACACAAACCCTGCATCTTTTTGAGTTGTTGATTTTTTTTTTTAATTTTTTTTTTTCTTCTGCAGTGGGATTTGTTCCTTTTCATGCTTCATGTTCTTGTAGAACATGAACTAATGAGAACTAGTGAAATAGAGAGTTACTTGCACAGCCTCGAAGAGCTCCCTTGGCCCTCGGTAAGTAATTAGATGTGTGTGAACAATAAGTGAAATACAAAGGAAAGCTACATATGCAGTCAATCCTTATCTTTCTGTTTCATGTAGATGAAGCCCATAACCTTCCCTGTCTGTAGTTCCTGCTTAGTGGAGCAGCAGGACTAGCTTCCAACAAGCTTGTTACTGTTACTAGTGTTTGCTGGAGTCTGTACTTGAGTGAGTCCCAGTTGCCCAGGAGTGGAAACATGTCCAATCAATATGTAAACCAGTTTGGAGAGCAGCTGGCTCAGTTACCAGCTCTCAGTTCTAGCCTGTGTGTGTTTGCTGTGCTCCAGCTGAGGATGATGTGTTGGGAAAGGTTTTAACTGACCAGACTTGCATGTAAACCTCTTTGCCTCCTACCACCAGACTGTGAGAGGAGTCAGAGTGTTCTAGCCAGAGTCAAAATGTAGGAAACCGCCCAGCTCCCATGCTAAAAATGGACAGTATTTCAAGGCTGGTGAGCACTTGCATATTGGAGAAGTTTAACTGTTTGAACTGTGGCAGTGATCTCTTCTGAGAAGGGTGTGGGGATCAGAGGGGAGACTGAACATGTAGACCGACAGGCACTCGTCTTTGCGATCAATTTTGTAGCTTGTCTAAGTTTCTGCACTGGAAAACCATCAACAACATGTTTAACCTTGTAAAGTTCTTTACTAGAAAAATTAAGTAACCCTCTTTGTTGGCATTTGTTGATGAGGATTCTCTGGTCTGTGTCTGTTTGTTACAGGATTTCTTAAAAGAACTGGAAATGCTGTCCAGAGTATTTATATCGGAACATCATATAGAAGAGCCCAGGACTAACCCCTGTGAGCTGACCAGACAATCTTTAGGTACCGTGACAGCACAGAGTTAGTGGAAGCAGACTCTCTGGACAAAAAAAGACTAACGAAGATGCTCTTTGCTGGGAGGATACTGCAGATAAGAGGTCGCTTTGTGCAAAACCTGCACTGGTCTTTCTGTTCATGGACATTTTGCCATGGTGACTATGCTGAAGGATTTAAATCAGCAAATGGATCTCCAAGTCAAAAGTCCTTTAAGCACCTTGATCGTGGCTCAGAGCGTCCATTTTTAGACTCATAAACACTTTTTTTATTTGCACAGCAGCAGGCTGTGACCAAACCCAGGAATCTGTTCAAGTGGATAAGTTACTTTGTGATCAGAGAGATGGATTCCTGGTGGCTGTCTCATCTCTTAACTTAATGTGGTTTCTCATGCTGTCTTTTAACAAAAACTGTACTGTCAGGGGAGAGAAAAGGTGAACCTGTATGACATGGAGATGAGCCTATATTTATTTTTCATTGTAAACTCAATTTTGAAGATTTGATTTTAATTTTTTAAGACTCATTTTAAAAGTTAAACCATATTAAATGTATACACCGGGACATTGATGGCATTATTCTTAAAGGATGTAGATGCTTTAATGGTTTTCCATCTCTTTTTGGAAACAGAACTTGTAATTTCCCCAGGATTTTTAATAGAAATAAGGGAGAAAATATCTGTTTATATTTTTTACTGAAGACAGATGACAGTATTTTTTAAGACACTTTTATAGTATGTGAACATAAATGGCACCTGACTGCTATTCACTGTTTTTTATAATCCTTCTTGCCTTGAGTTTGGGTTTTATCAGACAGAAGTCCTGCAGCAAGAATACCAGAGCCTGGAAGAACAGACAAAAAGGTAGTGGAAGAGCACTGTGACGTTGCCCGCGAGCCGTTGTTTGTGGAGGACAGTGGGTGTTTTCTGCCCTTGCGGACAGAGCATCACCAAGGGTGTCACCTCCCTTTCACCCCCCGCAGGTATTTCCTTAAGTAGGGGTTTGTGGCAGGGACTGCTGGTGGTTAGCAGAATATGATTAGGTGCTCGTTAGCTGTCTCATGGGATTGTTTTTTTTCTTACCCCCTGTAGCAGTGAGGATACTAATTCCTTTCAGCTAGGAGTATCCTATTAGTGCAGGTTTTTCCAGAAAGCAAATACTGTGTTATGTAAGAACAGCATCTGGACAAAGCGAAACCTTTGGGTTTTTTTAAGCTTGCTAATTAACTTACCTCTTCCTTGTACAAGGTGAGAAAAGGTAACATCTTGGAGTCAGTGATTTAAGAAAAACCACAAACAAGTCTAATTAGGTAGAACTGTGGCTTCTGTTAAAATGTCTGTGATACAGAGAAACCACAGAGGCACATCAGGGTCTGAACTGTACTGAGATTTTTCTTGACTTGTTTGTGAAGCACTGCATTGAAATATTTGGCATGTTCCATCTGCATGCCTCATTTTAGGGGTTTTCTGATGTGAATGAAGCAGAGGGTTCCTAAAAGTAGGCATGCTGTGTATGCAGCAAGGACATGGTGACACAAGGTGAAAGAGCAAGTACTCTGTATCGTACCAGCTCCCTGAGGCTGGGTATTATGTGACATTTTGCTGCAGATCTCGTTTGAAGATGTTGTTTGTCCTAATAAACAAACATGATTCAATGTCCTGGTTTGTGTTCAGGCTGTTGTTACGTAACTTCTTTTTTTTTTTGTTCTTCGCCCCAGTACAAAGAAAGTGCTCTGCCACAGAGTGTGGGGCAGAGAAAGTACACTCATCTCTCCTGTCTGCTCTGCTGCTGCTTTGCAACGGGGGGAATGGGGGATTGTGGAAGGGGGAAGGATCCAGAATCCATAATGGTTAAAAAAAGTGTCCTTGGCTCTGGAACTGACTTTATTTGGGTATTGTAATACTGTTTGCATAGATACCGTGGCAACAGCTGTTTTTATGAACTCAACATACTTGGATTGTCTTTCTCTACTACAACCTGCTTGGGAATTTTTATTTAAAAGGTGACCAAGTTCCAGGAACAGTTTACTGTGTCCAGAGAGCACAGCTGGGCCCTATGGGGCAGAAGGCCGTCAGTTCTTCAGTGGCAACCAGCAGGTAAAACCACCTCTGTTTCCATGTTGTTATGTCTCAGTGGAGTTACTCCTAGTGCCTGGGCATCCCATGGTGCTCGGCCTTGGCTGCCCTGTGAAGCCAGACACCCGGCTTTGTAACTAAACCTTAGGAACCGTTGCATAGTACGCTGCTTCTGGCCTGCGCGTGCTCAGCAGTGGGACGGCCCCCTGAGGACGCGTGGCATGACTCTCTGCAGTCCCTCTGCGCTGGTAGACTCCCCGCGGTGGGAGCACCTCAAGCATCGTACCTGTTCCCGATGCGCTGCCTCTAACTGTAGTACAAGGAGGAGAGCTCACAGCAAACTAGGCCAGAGCCTGTGGCTTTCCTGTTGTCAGTCTTTCCTACTGCAAACTCGCAACTCTCAAAAGAAAATGAGGAAAAATGGCATTATAGTAACTTCCTTCAGGATGTTCAGATCAGGAGTTGTGTAACTGGAAGCTTCAGCCAGTGCCTCGTTTCAAAACAAAACCAAAAACTCTCTTGGGACAAGGCACTGTGTCACAGAAACCAGACTGAAGCATGACCGGCTTCTTGACTCCTGTGCCACAAATTCACCTTCCACGCACGTTCCTCAGCAGGTGAGTAGGAGACCTACATCTTTCATCACAAGCCAGCCTGTACGTTATGTCTCCATCCAGCATAGTGCCATAGACGGGTGCCTTAGCTGGAGCAAAATAATGTGGGGCACGCTTTCTGGTGTAGAAAATACCATTTATTGTGGATATGAAAATAGCAATCTTGATTAAGAGCAGAGATGCAACAGCAGGGGGTACAATACAATTGGTTTGGTCATCTGCTGCTCAGGAGTAACTTACAGGAAGTTGGGTTTTGCCTGTTGTAGATTAACAAATTAGGTATCTGCTGGGTTTTTATTTTCTCCTTCCAAACAAACCAATGCCGTACGTTAATAGGTACCATAAAATGTTATATTTGCAAAAGAAAACATTCATATAAATAGGCTTTTTAGTATCAATTGAAGATTGTATTAAAAAAAAAGTTACATTAATTCAATACTGATAAAAATAAAACTTAGCTTTGATAGCATATAAAAACACTTCAAAACAAGCATATATAAATAACTTAATTTGTAAACGTAGAAAAAAAATCTTATGTGTATATAAAAATAAACATCTGATGCACTGTACAATAAGACATTATCCTTCATAGGCACTGGCATCGGTGATCAACAGGAGTCCCCCGAGATGTTTTTCCTACAAAGACTGCTTTACCACGAGTGCCGTGTCCAAAATAAAAGGGGAAAAAAGCGAAGCACTGAGCAAATCTTTTGTGCATTGTTTGAGGAACTCCCCTGGCTTCTCCAGAAATCCATGGAAGCAGCACTGGGAACAGAACCAATCCCATGTTGCTGTTTCTGCTCACTTCTTTTTCCAGGGCTTTAACTGTACTGCCTTGTTTGCTCTGTTCTTGGTTCCCACCAAAAGCAGGGCCGTGGGGAGGGGGGAGCTGTATGACAGGTTCCAAATCTGGAAATCTGTCTCTTTACTCAGTTACAGAAAACTTTGTGACAGGTTGTCCCTTTTTCCTTGGCTATGGAAGATACATGACACTTGAAGTGAACATGCCATGGCTTTGGCAGGCTTTTAGGAGAAGGCTAAGCCTCACCAAAAGAGACCGGTAATAGAGTGGTGTTAAGATTGTAACCATGACCACCAAACGATAAACCAAAGCAAATCTGTAAGCGAAAGGTTTTGTTATCCTACCTGGTATAGTTTTGGGGGGAGAGGGGGAAGCCTTGGGCTGGTATGTCTCAAAACTGCTATTTTCTTAAATATCAATTTAAAATAGCTGTTAACCTTTTCTTTTAGAACTTAATATATTAATAACAGGAAATAACATAGAAGCTGAGAACCAAAATTACACCTGTGCAGAGATCTAGTGAAAGTAGATCTTGGCTCGAACTCAAAGGGGGGAAGTACAGCTAACTGTTCACCATATGGAGAGGAAATGCATCTGATACGGAAAATAACGGTATTTATTAAAGTAGCAGATGCTGACTCTGGTCAGGTGGATGCTTGAATACATATCTCTCACTTGACAAATTTAAAGTGCAACAGCTTCTCGAACAATGTGGGCTTTTTTGAGCTGAAGAAAGCATATCATAGCAGCTTTTATTGCTTAGATAAGACATCTAAAGTGATTCTTTACTGTTGTGCTGAAGAACTAAATGAAGATGCTCAGATATTTAAGTTGGTTGTATTTTTGTTTAATTTTAGGAATGTGTGACCCAGCTAAGGAGGTGTTAAGCAAACATGTAAAGCCTCACAGCAGGATTGTTGGTCTAAGTTAAACAGAAATACCATGAGGTAATTGGAGGGAAGGAGTCTGTAGTCACTGCAGGGAGACAGCTGGTCATGTTACAAACAAAGACGTGCGAGAAGACTATGACCAGGCTTGATTTTCACCTCTTAATACATTTAGGTAAAAGTGTAATAGGGCTGATGAAAAAAGCCATTGTAGAAAAATGCTGGAGCTACACATATTTGCAGGATTTAAATTGTAGAAACAAGCTGATTACTCAGTACTACTCCCTATTAATGACGAAGGGTCACTTTTTGTTTACAGCTGTCAGTTTGGTTTCTTTATTTGAAAGCACCTAATTCTGCAGTGCAGTGAAACTGTGTCCTGAGGTGTAGTGGTTTCCACTGATGCTGCATAGTGTAGTGGCAATCTGAAATACCGTATACTGGCTGCAAGGAGTCAGCCAATTACATGAGAAAAATCAGTCCAGGGTGCAGGATGATTAGTGGAAATCGTGCTGTTTTAACCTCCCTTCTCAAGGGAAAGGAAATCATTTAACTTACTTAGCTAGCTGACTGTATCTACACTGTTAGGAATTCTGCATCTGCCATTTATCTTAGTGTTAGAACGTGGCTTTGCAGCTCTACTCAAGAGCTCGTAAAGGTCTCGAGCCATACAGGTACTGTTTGTAGTGCAGTTCATTGCTTCCATTGCCGCCTTCTCACCGCTGCCTAAACTTTCTTAAAGAAAGAAGGGTGATCAAGGCCAGGCTGGATGGGGCTCGGAGCAGCCTGATGGGGTTGGAGATGTCTCTGCTCCTTGCAGGGGCGTTGGAGTAGATGACCTTTGAAGGGCCCTTCCAACCCTAACAACTCAACTCTATGATTCTATGATGATCTTTGAAGTTCCTTGGAAACAGAAATGAAATAATACACTTCTGCATGTAAGATGCTAGCTATTGTAAAGCCCAGTCTCTCCCTCTGCTCTTTATAGAGACAGCACACCTTCCTGCTGTTCCACGGAGGTTTTCCACAGCTGTCTCCAGGAGCACAGGTTCCCTGTGAAACTTGCTGGGTTTCTTCTGCGCAGTGTTGGCTAAAATCAATGATCCTCTTCTCTAATGACACTTTTGTACAGTCCAGCATTAGCAATTAGGCTCCTCAAGTGCGGCTTGATTGCGACTGTCTCATGTGAGCCAGCATTTTCCATTACCCTTACCCGTGCTTGTGTCTCTGTGAACTCTCAGCTGCTGCTAAGTGTCCAGTTTTGTACCAAACACTAACTAGCAAGAAAGTGCGCCAGTCGAGCAATGACCAGAGGCTGTCGCTTAGCAATGGAACTCAGGAGCCTTGCGGGGATGGCCGGGGCACCAAGATCCACCTGCAGGAATTAGAAGAAAGGCCACATGTTGGGTTTTGTACCTATTTTTGAACAAAACACCTCTCCAGCCTGGAAAACTTCATGGCATGTAGCATAAGGATTATATTTTTTTGTTACCAGCTTTTGTTTTGATATGTAACAGCTTTTTGCATTCACGGTTGGACATATAGAGCAAAATCTTACCTGCGCCATGTAAATAACTCTGGTGATCTCTCTCCCATTCACTACATCAGGTTCCAGTATCCAAGCACTTGGCAAAATCTCCCCTCTCACCACTTCTTTACAAGGGTGAGGCATGGATGCATCATCGACAGACTGAACAGCCAAGACAGACAAGTTCTCCTGAATGTGACAAAGTGTGAAGAAGACAATTTGAAAAAAAAATAAAATTATGCATATAGCAATGTTTTCTTTCTTTGCTGTGAGGCATATTTCTAATATTACTTACTTAAAAGAGCTCTTTTAGTAAGAAATAATATTAATAGAATAAGAAATAATATTTCTTGTGTTATTTATCTATTTTTTTTTTCATAATCCTGCACGTTTGTAAGCAGAATATACTGTGTAACACTTGTGTTACTTCCTAACGGGGCTTGGTTGCTGATGGTCATTCACTAGAGGCTTTTATACGTAATTAGCTTCTGTCATATCCGCCTGCCTTTTCTTTCTGTCACACTGGCACTTCTGGAAATCTGAGCATGGACTTTCCTTCCTTCTCTCCTTTGTCCTTGAATGATGAGCTTAGAACACTTACTGCTCTGTGCTTCACAGAGAACGTCCACTTTACCTCTTTGGCTTCTACAGTAATGCAGCAGAAATCCCGGGGCTGCTTTAGGTAACACAGGGAGGGATCTGTCACTAAATATACTGTGAAAAAACCACACAAAAACAAAACAAGGGGAATTAAAGTTTGACAACTTTAAGTTAAAATGCACATGCATATTTTGTTTTGACTTCTTGTTGTCTAAGAGCAGACCTCTCATTAATATCCTATATTGTGGCATCAACTTGTTTTTTCAAGCCACTTCAGATTTATTTTGACTTTCAAACCCCTGTCTCTAGCTGTACTTCTACAGTGAAATGTGTTTACTGCTATCCTTGCTTTGCAAAAGTCTTGCAAAACTGAAGTTCCCAAATTAAGTAGTGAAATTGTTTATTCAAACCTGAAGAAATTAAATAAGATGCCTCTAACTTCCTTTCTGGCTGACAACCTGAGCTGAAAAAGTTCATAATGAAAATGGTGGCCAGTTGTTTGTGTGGATACTCACCCAGCTGAATATGGCTGGTTACCTTCTTGTGTATTTGAGCTGTGTTGATAGTTCTGTCGTACAGGTGCCTTTTGCCAGGATCTCTCACTAGTCCCCACACGTAGGGAAGAGGTCTTTCTATCACTCCTGCTCCGAGAAACCCGTGCCTTGTTGCTGAAGGGAAGACTTTGTAGTAAACCAGCACCTCTTTTTCCGTACATTGATACCTGTTCAAAGACAAAGGAAAGGTATTTGCACATAAGAGGGCCAAGTACAGAAAAAGGCCTCCCATTGTAAAGACCTGCCACAGAACTTACTTCCAACCACCTGCTGCTTGGCACGCGTAGAGATTCCTCAGGTTATGAGAGCATGCTGCCATTACCTTAGAAAACAATGACAAACGTACAGGTAAGAGAAAGTTGTTTCAGCTATCAATTGGGTTCAGCTTTTGCATGCTGCTACACTATCTTCTACTCAAACTACTAAACTGGCTTTACCACAAAGAGTTAGTTTTATAATGCTAGTAATCCTTAGGGAGTATTAACAGCCACACTGACTTGCCTCTCATATTCCTGCTGAAGGAGGATGTATGTGTAAGCCTAAGCCTGTATACTGGCCTAAACTGGTGTGAAAAAAATGGGAGATGGGGGAGAACATGTATCTTCAAGTGATGCCGATGTGACTCTGTCTGATCTGAAATACCAAGTTGTTTGTTATGCTTGCCTTCTAACTACACACTCACATCTTGTCATACACAGGCACTGAAAATCTGCAGTGTAGGAATTCTTGGACACTGGAGGAGTTCAGCAGTTTCACCAGCTTCACTTAAAAGTTTTAGCTAACGTGCATCAGCCTCTTCTGAACTCCACTGCTGCAGCCTGGCTCACTTTCCCCCGCCATTTAAAATGGCTCAGTGTGTGTCTCTAACCGACAAATAGGTAACTCTTGGCAGTGTAGAACAACAGGACTTGTCCCACCCTTTTTTGCTACACCTTCAGTAGGAGGTATCGGAATAAGTGAAAACTCTGCTCATTCACTTACCTCAGTGGTAGCGTTAGCCAATATCTGTTTGGACAAATCTTGGTATCCTTTTGTTGAAGAGGAGCTGACAGAAATGGTTAATCCATGAGTGAACCTACAGCTGATGCTGCTAGAAGGAAGAGGTGGCTGAATTCTGCTTGCTTCTGCAGGAAACAAAAAAGCCGTAGGAGAATAAAAACAAAAAGGAAACCCACCACTAGCCTGCAGCTGTAGGGACTCCCTACAGCTCCCTTGGAGCACCCAGTCCACCTGATCCTGCAGAAGGACTGATAACATCCCTTGTCTAGACAATCTGTGTACTGGTAACTACACCGCAGTTACACCTTGCATTACGCAAGTTTAACGGTTATTACCAAATATAAGCTAATAAAATAACCCAAAGAACAAAAGGCAACGTCAGTCTTAAGGCTAAAAATAAGAACATGGACGTACAATCCTATACTCGTTGCAGCTTTAGCTCCCCACCCCTCCTTGCTTCAAAGCATTAACCTCATATTCTCTCCGAACACTGTACTTGGATGTTACCACATCAAGAGACCAACTTCAGAGGGACCAAATCACCATTTACTTTTTCAAGCAATTCTAAGCAAGCTCTGGCTACTGGTTGACAGATTTCTCTGAAGTCATGTAATGGTAGCAACATCCTCAAAATACTTATAATCAAATTAGATTTTGATTTGCATAAATGACAAACGTCCTTATGCTCTGGGATACAGCTCAAACAGAAGCAGATGTATGTTTCACTTACCAAATGTTGAATCCTTCTGTAGTTGCTCTAACACATAAAGCTGACTGTTTCTAACAGCTGAACGACCTCGTGTATCTCTTGAAAGCAAAGCATTTCCAGAAGAAACCTGATTTAAGAAAGAGCAGAAGTGAGAGCTTTTGGTGTGAACGGGACAAAAATAAATTATGCTACACAGCAAGGGGGAATATTTGTAGCAAATCTGCCTTGTGAGGTTTGAAGCTTCTCTTTATCATATGGTAACTCCTTTGTCTTCCCCGTTTATGAAATGATAACTCAGGAAATTTAGCAAACCAAGTACAAGGAGATAGGACAGGTGCATACTCCAGAAAGATGGTTCATGTTCACACACACAAACTCTTAAGTCAATGTATTCATCACTGAGTGAGGCACTCAGAGTATCAGATTCTAGTTTATCACAAGAAAAGGCTTCTTGTTTCTAAAACATTTGCAGTGGCATTACTAACAATAGTAATACTGGCTGGTTTTTAGCTATGAGTTAAAAAAAAAATCAGAAAAATGAAGTGTCACTGTCATTTACGATTAGATGCTAATGCTCCCTCCACCCCATGCCACCCCTCTGCGTACTACTGACACAAACTTGTCCTACTTGATAGCTGTGACAGAATACGAACTGTCTCAAAAAAGATTGCTGTTCCTGTATTGTCTCTCTGTTATTGCTGAAGCATCAGGAGCCATCTCACAGGCCTGCTGTTTCTCACCTGTCCTTCCTGGCTGCTGAGGTTACTTGCAGTATACGTAGCAGTATTACTGCTGTTGTAACCAGATGTTGGGCCGGAGGAGAGGCTGAGGCTGGAGTCTGTACATAAAGTGCTAGTACTTGCAAGAGTCTTCAGCCTTGCTTCTTCCTGTAATAGGTGTCACAGCATTACAAACAAGAACAAAAACCACCACAGAAAACTTAACCTTGCACAACAGCTAGTCAAATCAGTAACAGCTCTGAAAGATGAAAGATGAATAATCTAAAAAAAATCCAATTTCTTTCAAGGACTGTTGACAGGACAAAAGCTATTGCCATCCTGAAAGCATTAAATAAGCAGGCTCGTTTGAAAGACTAAGATTATATAAGCCATAGAGTGAATCACCCCGTAAAACCTGGCAGCCTGGGCAAATGCAGCCTCTGCTGCTGTTATTCTTCACGTACCAGAGTTCAGGCTATCAAGCCTATGCTAGGATGTTTTTAAGGGAAAAAAGAAGTTTAAAAAAAGATCTCTTTTCAGTTCCATTTGTTGCTCTTTGCGTACTTCTTGAGCAGCCCCTGACTTAACTTGCTGGTCAACTGTAGTTGTTAAAGACTGAAGATTTTACTTTAACCAATGCAGCTACTACTCACTGTCAGCCCAGAAGATGAAATAGAAATAAAATAATAAGAAAATACTGATAACTTCAAGATTATACTTTCAAGGGCAGTTTTAAATTTGTTTTTCTAACTCAGGTGAAGTACATCTACATTTCACAAGAAAAATATGGCAGCAGATGTGGTAAGAGCCAGTCATCCAGTGCAAGTGCCTGAATTTGAGGTGCAGAGCAATGAAGTGAGTTTGCACCACATACACACGTATGAGGAGAGGAGGGCTGCAGCTACGATTGAAGCTGTGTTGTCAGGCAGTGACAAAGGTTGCTGCATAGAAGTATAGTCAGAAACTGGGCAGAAGAGACACATCCTAATGAGGTACTGTCCTTGCATCTGGGAGAAAAATGCACACACTTGGGCTGTGCAAGATGGGTAACAAAGTGTAGACAAAAAACCACAGAAGTACAGGACAAATACTCACACAAAGGACAATCTAAAAAGAGAAACAGAAAAGAATAACGGCCTTTGTGTTTAAGTACATA